>UCOM01002518.1:0-25435 GCA_900474385.1 Ormyrus pomaceus | reverse complement strand
ACACACACACACACACACACACACACACACACATACATCCATACAGACATTTTTCAAAAATCATTTATTCTTGTTCCTGACACCTTAAAATACAGTTACAACCGTTTTTTCGAACAACTCCAAAAATCACTATCACAATGCTTCCTCTAGGAGGAAGCAACAAATGTATTCATCTTTTTCTAGTAAAAATATCTAATATATCATTTAATGTACATTATTAGAGATGTTTGGGTTTATTTTCTTCCGTAAAATTAAAAAATCTTACCGAATCTACAATTTTCAATTCATGGTTCGCAAACCGCAGCAATGATATTGGTAATACGAAAATTTATATTGCATGTTGAAGATAAAAGTGAATTCTTGATCATGCTGTTAAAATTTTTGAACTAGAACCATTTAGAAAATTCAATTAAACATTTTCTTCTAAATTGTTGATTGATACATCAATTTAATTTAAAAATGTACAGAATCGATTCCTGCAACAAAGAAATTTTTATAGCGGCACATCACTTGAAATTCGAAAAATCTTGATATATCTCAAAAGTGGTCTTATAAGTCCTCTTTTTACAATAACTTACTAGGAGAGGACACGAAATTTGGGTCACGGATTTCCTTGTATCTTCGGGAAATGTTTTCTAATATTAAAATATGCAGAAAGTCCATTCGGTCTAACGCTCGATTTTTCAAAAGTTATGAGCTCTTTCACCGAAAATCTAAAAAAGATTGACTTTTGTTTAATCACTTGTATCTTAAATAGTTAATTTTAAAGTACTTTAACTCCTGATACTATCGATTAAAAAAAAATTTCGTCCAAAAATCTTTATTTGTTCCAAAGTTATGGTCAAATAAAGAGTGATCATTAAAATAGAATAAAAAGTTTTATTGACTCAATTTTAGTTTATTTTAACGGTTATTCTTTGTTTGACTGTAACTTTGGAACAAATAAAGATTTTTGGACGAAATTTTTTTTTAATCTGTAGGATTTGATCTCACCTATCAAATGCCGACAGTTAAAGTACTTTACAATTAACTGCTTAAAAGTTATAAGTGATTAAACAAAAAGCGATTTTTTTGAGATTTTCGGTAAAAAAGCTCATATCTTTTGAAAAATCGAGCTTTAGACCGAATGGACGCGGCTTTCTTCATATTTTAACATTAGAAAATATATCCCGAAGTTACAAGGAAGTCCGTGACCCAAATTTCGTGTCCTCTCCTAGTTAGATCATTACTGTAATGATCAAAATACTTCCACTGTTCGATAGTTTGATGAACTTCAACCTTCCAAAGTTATTGTTCGTTGTTTCAAGTAGCCACTTTTTATAACTACCTGATTCCAGTGGTGTAATGTAACGGTAATGCAACAATAATACAGAACAGGTTTAGTTTCCCAATAGACCACAACCGCAGAATAGCAAACACTTTAAATATGCGCGCTAAGCTAATCATCAATGTTTCCCGACTACCATACCTGAAGGCGAAATTTACAATTAAGAGTTACCTTTTGCAAAAGTATCGTGAACTTTATAATTAAAATTATGATTCTATATGAATATTTCCAATTGCAATATTACCAAGATAGTTTGGCTTGATTTAGGTTTATTTTATGAGTCACGTACTTAATTATAATATAGGAAACGTATGATTAATACGGTACTGAATGGGAGATTATGATTGATCCTGAGTTAATATATTCAGACACTATTTATAATTTCAATATTGTGTAGTACGTTTTAAATGACGATGCGAGGAGTAAACGCAAGAATTTGACGTCAAATAACTGTACATAAAATTTTATAAGCTCTTATTTGAAGCTCGTGTAAAGTTTTTCTCCTAGAAATACGTTCTACAGTTATTGCTAACCTGCTCATTTAATAACATAAACGTTTCTTTTTATGCGGTTAAATTTTCTTAATTTAAAATACACTATTCAAACAAAAATGAATTATATAGTGCATAAGTTTAACAACACCAAAATCTTTATCAACAAATATAGACGTTAAAAAATTTAAATACTTACATAAATTTCAGTTATTACTTATATAAAACTTCAGTTTCACAATTAACTACAATAGATTAATTAACTACAAATGTTTTAATACCTAAAATTTAAATTTTACAAATAACTACAATTAGAATGAAAAAGCGATTAAAACTTTAAAGTTTACGTAACATTTGACTACTTTGCATAAGAATTATTAAGGCTTGAAAATAAATGCATCCTACTTTTACTCTCCTGAAACACTTCTTGATAGAATTTTAGTCCAGTTCTCTTATATAACAACCTAAATGTCAAGCTGACACCGCGTCAGTAGCATTCGACATCTGCGAAATAAACTTTAGCATGTAAATGCACGGGACTTGACGCATTGTATCGTATATATATATATATATATATGCGCGCGACTCTGCTGTTTCATTTGGAATCATCGAGTCGGAACTTCTGGCGATGCGAAAGACGATTTAAACTGACAAAGCGTAGAGTTAGCAAAATACTACCACATACTTTGCCGTCTTTCTAAAGAGGTTAAACTGATTACTTTCGGTATCATTTTCCGACCTGGTTCTTTCTTTTTTAGCTGCCTTTGATAAACTCGACTTTTCACTCCTCAGCAGCCTTGGCAAGCGAAATTAATGTATCGCTTAGGCGGGATATCTATTCCAATGACTAACAGCCCGCATCAAGAGACTAAAACTGCGTTAGTAGAAATACATGAAATTCTCTCGAGTAAATTGAAACTAATTCTGAGCTATACGTTTACCTGAAAAGGTTACAATTAATTTATTTCTGCGAATAGCAGACAGCTGAAATCTATTAAAACGACCCACTTTTTCGCGGTCCATTAAGGAAGATCTGCTTAATCCTTCACTTAAAGATAAAATATTTATCAAAGAGTATATATGTTGATTCGTTACAATTATTATTATGAAATAAAAGTCATTTCCTCATTTAAAGTTTAAATGCATTTAGTAACTAAACTTTATTATACTCGGGAAATAGCTGGTTTAAAACAAACTTAAAGCATTAATTATACTATTAACAGACCTAACTAATTACTCCATCATTATGCGCACTTGTCAGCAAATCAAAGAAACAATCACCTCATTTTTCCAGTAGGCTTTCCAGAACCGATATAATTAAAAGACTCATCAATCTCTGCCGGCGATAATCTAAAACTCATCAACTAACGTTCCGACTGCGGAACGCTTGTTAATGAAACTACAAACGGAAAGAAGCAGCGCGAATTAATTGACAAATGAGGCGAAATCGCTTTTGAATTCGATAGCCTGGTCAATGGCATTATCCACAAGAGGTGCGCAGCGGCTAATTTTCCTACCTGTAGCAGCGTCAGCATATAAGCGCATTAATCGCTGAGCACCATATCGGATGATGCCGCCGCGAAAACTTTGTGCGCCCGAATAAACGAAAGCAAACTTGGTTAGTTAATGAAATCTGAATATTTTTGATTGAGCTTATTGAGTATTCGGTGCTCGTTAGTGATATATTGATTTTTCTACAGAAACAGTATACTCTTTGAATTTTCAATAATTTATCGTTACCTATTAAAATTCATTATTTTGCTTTGAAATAATGAATATTGTGAATTTGCACGGCGAGTAACTTATTTTGGATTAAAATTCAATATATATTTCACGAACTTAATGGGTATTATTACCCATTAAATGATTACTGTTAATTATGGAGAGTAACGAAAATTGAATCGGTGCATTTAGTAGAAAACGGATTTTATTAATCTGCCCGTAATTAAATCACGAGCTGTTACACGCAGAAAGCAAACGCGCGCGCAAAGTGGGCGAACTTCACGCGCGCCTGAAATTCAGCTTACTTTCTAGATTGGCCATCGCATTGACGTATCGCAATCGCACTCTGCCGCGTATGAATTATTCACGGAAAAATTTGTCTCTCGCATTGTAATTATCGTGACATTACGACACTTTAGCAGGCGCATAAATGGATTCCCCGTTCGTTACGCTCCGCGAGCTTCTTCCTTCTTCCTCCCATTGTTTTCCACTCCGTTTCTTTTCCATTATATTAACTAATTCTTTGCAGCATTCATCAATTGCAATTATTAAATTTGAGTTTTAGTGCATTTTTACCGCGACTGATGGCGGTTGCGCGATGCTTCCCCCCCTTGGATTTTAATTTAATTTACGCTCAACTTAATTTAAAGATTATTTTTTATTTGCAGATCGAATTTCTCCACCCTACAGCAAATACCTACAGAAAATATAGTGAATTTTATCGGAAGAACGCTCGGATAAATAAATATCATGGTAGATTAAAATAGAAGTTATATTTATATATATTCGCAAGGTAAATATTAAAAATTAACAGCAAAGTTTAATTTTAAAATCACGTGCATTCGACCTGTATAACTATAGATATTTTGATTGAACAGGCAGATAGATAAATATCACTTCAATATTTTTATAATAATAAAAATAAACTGAGATTGAATCGAAAGAACAAAAAAAACGTATACGTATAAAGTTTAACAATTGACTGTATTTTTCGCTCTGAAGCGATTGGGATTTACGGGTTAAACCGTAGAGTGCGATTGCGTAATCGCAAAGAAAACCGGTTACGTCTCGTCACACTTCTTGCATTATTTTGACTGAGAGTCCGTGTTCTTGAAGTGAGTTATTTGCTTTGGACGAGACCTTTGATTTCGCGAATGTATCCCATTGAATTAGTTCATTGATTAATCGAGTCGCTAGTTCATCTTGAAAGAGGACTCTTTTTCAGGTTTATTAAGCTTATATTTGACTAACTTTGCTGCCGGATAGCTTTCGCCATTGGGATCGAAACGTCGGCCTAAATAAAAATATTTTACAGAATGACCATTTAGTAAACTTGTAGAGATAATATTGCGATATTAATTATTATATAATAGCATTATATCGAATAATAGTATTAATCGTGAAATATACATTAATTAAGGTTCAGAGAATATATTTAATTTTGATTTAAGGTTAAAAGTACACAGAATTAGAGTAAATCGTCGATTTTGAACGAGAATTCGTCATTTTGTAGATTTAATTAATGTATACGAAAGTGTAATTATTGATTTATTTTAAAACATATCTATAAGTTTTGATAACAAAATTTTAGTGATTATTTTCTGATATTTCTCTATTTCTTATTCGTCCTTTTTTTTCGTCATTGAATTTGGTTATCTAGTTTATCAATTCTAGATAGAGATTTTATTGGTAATAATTTTAATTAATTTTCCTAAAGAAACGGCTTATTGAATGAAGTAGAATTATTCTTAAAGGAGTCACTAATGAATAATTATTTATTTGAGAAAATACACGCGAGTTAGTTTTTATCCATATATTATTCAAACTACTCTAAATATGTATTTTTAATGTACTTTTAATTTCATATTATTCAGCTGTTAATTAATTCCTGTAAATTCAGAGCAACTCATTAAAGCTAATCTCATATTTTGGTGAATTTTAAGGAAAAACAATTTTAATTTTTCTTAAATCACCTAATAATATATTAGAGCCTATATTATTAGGCTCTCAAGTCTTTAAAAAATTAAACAATTGTCTAAAAAGTTATTGCAAAAGATAGTAATGACTTCAGAAATGACCATTAAAGATATAAGAGAAAAAGTAAAAAGTTATAAATATATAGTTAATAGGCAAAGTATTTCTGCGAAAGTTGTTTAGTTGCATATAAAGTTATAAAAAAAGTTATTTTCGAAAGAATTATTTCTGTAAAATCAAGTTAACTTTTTGAACTAAAAACTAACTTTGCATTTAATTATAAACAAGTTATTTCAGCTTTATCGCATTACAGTTAATAATATTAAAATCTATCAGATTATAGAATGGAATTTGCTCCAAAATTTTGAATTTCCCTAAAATCAAGAGATGAATTTGTGTTCCTTCAATTTTACCACTAATTTTAGCAAAGTATTTTTAAACAGACGAATCGAAATACTGACAGTAAATCTAATAAAAAAACTTTTTACCTCAAGAACGAGGCAAGAAGCAAACACGTCAAATTCATAAAACCCCCGCTGGAGATGTAATTCAATACAAATAGACCGAATCGGTCAATAAATTAAAAGTCGATCGCTGAATGCACACACTTCGCTCGACTTGCCACGAAAAACATTTTCGGAAAACGCAGAACGCTGATGCCGAGCCAGCGGGAAAGCATAATTCGCAATAATTCGCCGGCGCAGCTGCCACCGCCGCGATATTCGTACGGCTCTCGCTCGGCGTTGTTTTAAAATTATTGTTGCTAAATAATTCGCGCCCCTCCCCTCCGAGGTTATTTAACGCCCGCGGAACGCATGACTTCTCGGAAGGTGCACTCGACTGCAGCCTTTGCTCAACGGACATCTGTCAGCCGTGACTTTCTTCGGAGCCGTACGTATCTTCCGGCGCAAAATGCGCGTGAAAGACGATTGAAGATTCCGCTTTTTCAGTCGGCAAAAAACTGTCTTCCTTTTTATGTAATGCCATAAGTATACCGAGGCTTCTAGGAAGCTGATAATTGTACGAAATTGCGGGAAACTGATTTTTGAAAATTGGAGATGAGATTTTTACGATGAGTCTTCGAGCTTTTAATGTTTACCAATTTATTTTACGTTTTCGTGGATGATTTCATCAACGTTATATCTTCTTAAAATAATATTGATACACATCATTTACTTGCTTTATTCTTTATTAATTATTTATTCTTTATATATTATTAATAATCCTGTATAGGAAAATGATATTAAATTATTTACGTAAATTCCTTATAATGTAATTGATGCAATTTTATTATATTAACAAAGTTTAAAATATCTTTATTAAAATTACATCGCGTATAGATACATCTAATTTAACAATAATGTAATGAGTGTCACGAATTCATACAAATTTTATTGCCAATAAAGTTTTTGTATCATTTTGTAGATTTTTATGTACGTATAAATCATTTTTTACAAAAATCCTTACAATTGCAATTAAAATACCAATAATTATTTGCCTTGAAATAACAAAGGGTCCTTGAATTTTTTTTCGATAAATTTTCCTTCCGATATCCTTTTATTTTCCGCAAACTTCTCCAGATTGAAATTGTTCAATATATATTCATCTACAAGTGATTGCAAGCAAGATTGAAACTATAAAAACACAATGCCAAAATTCAAGGCAAGCTCATTCTTATTTCTTATTTAAGTGCAATGCTTTTTCACGATATCTTACAAATCAAATTACTCCGAGGTTATATTTTTGAAAAGCAATCAATTAATTAATCTCGCGTCGTAAGGAGGATGTCGCAGTAATTAATAATTTGAAAGTTCAGCATTCGCGACCGACCGAAATTTCGCATTCCTGGGCTTCCGAATTAGCGCGGTAACGTAATTGAAACTTATTTCGGTGATACATCAAGGCAGCGCGACGGATAAAAAATGCAGATTTTTGCGAAATGGCCGGTACGACGTCGCGACAATATATATCATTACGTATAGGTACACGTGCGAGAGCGTGCGGCGCTTGCAAATTTTTCCCTCCTCTCTCCCGGCTCTCGGAAAACGGCGCAGCCGTTTCTTTTCCTCCCCCCCCCCACTTTTTTTTCTTCCTTTTTTTGCTCCTCCGTTTTCCGATAGACCGACCGAAATAACATGCACGCTCCGATGTTTGCTTTGCCTGCGCGCAACACCAAGCGACATAAGCAACTTTCTTTCAATCATCGCCTCGATTTACGATTGAGTGCTGCGCCTTGACACGCTTTTAGCGATCATCGAATTTTAGAGCCCGAGAGAGGCGCATTTTTTTTCCTCCAACGAGGAGAGAGAGATTCTTACTTATATGGAAATCGGATTTGAATGAGGTTTACAAAACGTCTTTTGACAAACTGGGAATTACGAAATCGACTGGGATACTGCAATGGAATAATGATGATATCCACCTGGCTGAATGAAGATATATAATAAATGGCTTGTAAAGTTGGCTGCCTTTAATTTCAATCAAAAATCTATTTTAAAAAATGCTTTCGAACTAACATTTAAGATTAAGCTGAAATGCTAATGTTGAGCTTTGATAACTCATGATTTGATACTAATACAGGTTTTTCAACAGTATAATTACTTTATTGTTTCACGCTATTTTTCGTCTACCTTTGAGCTATTTCAAAACTTGCTTAGCATGTTTCACTACAGAGTTGTAATTAATATAAACTGATTTTATTTTCATTTAGAGCTGCTTCACTGGCTATAATAACTGTATTATACTGAATTATTTCATTTTCAGTGTCAAAAAATGTGTTGTATTTTTAAACAGTCATGCAGGTGCAAACCACTGGTCAGTGTTTTTGAAAGCGTACAGAATAATATTGACTCATTAATGAGGTTCGATTGTTCGGAAATATATATTGTCGAGCCTTAATATTGTGTTTTATGCACGCCGCGGAGAATTATTAAACGTAGCTTCTATATTTCCATGCTGCTCGAGTCAATATTTAGTTTAGGTAATGCAGTGTATGTTTCTGATAGCTGCAGGCTACTATATGTGTCTCATGTATGACAATTTGACAAGATTTTGATAGAAGATCGTTGTGCAGGTTCTCTTGTTTTTAAAAGAGAATCACTAATATAAAAAAAATCCTTTACATCTGAATACTATTTGGGGATTGCGGAATAGGCATTAGAACATAAAATCTTTTAAAAATGAAAGAAATATGTCATTAAAAGTAAACTTTTCAAGGTAATGACATTTATCGCACATCGACTGCTATATTATATTTCAAAAAGAGAAAATTAAATTAATATAAAATGAACAAACGTTCTGCCGAAACAGGAATACATTTTTTTCGTTAGTTATAAATGAAATTGTACGTTTCTTTCATTCTGAAAAAAATTCATTTCGACAGAATAAAATTGCTTTGAAATACGTGAAAGAGCTGGATACTTCATGCTTTATTAAAATGACAATATCGTGCTCTTAATTTACTCTCTAGAATCTTCAAATTATTACTTTACGGAGGAGGTAACAAAATCTTGTGAATTCATTTATATCTGACATTTATTCTGGTCGCGTCGAAATTTGATTTAAATGAAAATTATGAACAGAGCATAAGTTCGAGTTTAGGTCACTTTCGGAATTGAGTTTTGCCAGTAAAAACTTCTTATTTTTCATTATCTAAGAAAATCTTTTACAGATACTGTAAGAAATCAAGACAACCTGGTTGTATATCAAAACGAGTTTTACAGCTAAATGTTAAGTAAAAATAAATTTTTTTCTTGATTATTACATGTAATACTTATATAACACATTTAACTTTACATTAAGCAAACGAAACTGCTATATATTCGACATCCATAAGAATAAAGCAGCTTAAAAAAAATTTATATTCGGAATAAAAATCGAATATTGTTCAAAGATATAGTTTAATAAAAAAACGAACGTATCTATAAAACATAAGCTATACGCAGGCATAAAACAAACGTATACGCGATAAGCGAGAAAGAGTTTCAGTTTAAGACAGCTTATTTTTTCCATCGGAAAAGTAAAATAGATCTTTACGACCTTTAATCCGAAATGGAAGCCAAAGCGTTTCGAGTGCACGGCCGCCTCGGCAATGCTTGCTCAGGGCTGCAAGAATCCAAACAAAGAGGCAGCGGAGCAGCGGCAGCAGTAGCAGCAGCCGACCCGAGAGGTCTCGCTACAGGAAGAGGAAGCGCGCGAGCAGCTCGCCGGCGAAAGAGAGAGAGAAAAGGAGCAGCAGACGGCGGATTTTTAAGTGCCGCGGCGCGTTGTCAATTAAGCGCGCGGGGAGGAGAAAAGAGCGCGCGCGCGCGCGGCAAACGAGTTTCGCAATGTGCCTTCGGCCTGGACTCGCGCGCGCCGCGCACGACGCGGAGAGTGCATTTAAGGTCATTACTCGGCGTATCAAGGACGCGCGCGGACTCACGCACGTGCGGCCTATGATTCGCGCGATCTCTTTTGTAGGCGCGCGCCGCCGCCGCCACCGCCGTCGCCGCCGCTGCTACCGCGAATCGGATTAATGGAGGGCGACGCAGGTGCGAATTTGTCACGTAAAAAGCACGTGGCTGCACCGACGCCGAGGTTTTGTTGACTTAATCGCGCGAATGGGTAATTGGCCCGAGCCGCGAGAATTATCCTTGAATTATACATATATTCCGCGTAAATTTGCCGCGCTGAATTTTCGCTACCGTATTTTTAGATCCCAATTAAGATTCGTCAAAGTTTCGCAGCCCGACGATTAAGGAGAAAAAAAGCGGGGACCTGGGCAATTCTTTATCATTCGCTTTTAATTAACGAGCGCTTTATCTTCCGGCTTGTAATATCTTCCTCGGGGGCCCTGTCAAAAAATGACGCAAGCGAGAGCGCGGCGGCTTCTCGCCGTCGCGATTAAAGTGCACGCCGAATTTTGTCTATTATGCATATGGGTTTTAATGGCACTCGCGCAGATCGAAAACGGTTATCACCCATTAATTGTCGCTTCAATAATTCAGCGCGAGATTTTCGACTCGTTAAATACACCTTTTAAGCGTCCCGAGAATTAAACAGCTGTGCTTTCGCGTTATTCGGTCTCTGTCTCGTCGTCATCGCTTACGCTCGCATTAAAAAAGCAAATCAAGTCACCCGAGCGTAAGCAGTTTAATAGCTTTCACGTTTTCAAATTTGCAGGGATTAAAATTTTGTCAGCGCGACGAATGTTCGACCCAATTTCCTGGTGGAAAAAAAAGAAGATAAGCAAAACCCCCCCAAAAAAATTCAATCACACGCGCGCATCTGCCCGCGTCGCGATCCGTATTATAATCACCGTCTCCGAATCCCGGACGCAACGCCGCACTTTCATTGCGCAAGGACGCGCTCGGTTTATCACTCGGCGGTGGCCCGCGGGCCAAGTATACATGTAACACAAGAGGCAGCTCAACTCACCTGAAACGAATCGGCTGTCCCCCTGGGCGTCACATGACTCCTCTTGGCTTCTCGGCTCCTGTCATCGTCGCGAGCGGTCCTGCAGGAGCACACCACTTGCGGCACTCGCGATAAGTCCAGGAGTAAAGAGAGAGGAGCGACGAGGGGACGGCGCTAAGCCCTTGCGGACCGGCTGCTCGTGCCGGACTGGCGCGCGCGATCGGTTCTGTCTAGCTGGCCCGCCGCCGCCGCCGCAGCGCGCCGCTGGAAAATCGGTGTGGGCGCGAGCGCGCACGCGCGAGGCACAGACCGAGAGCGGCTTTTAACTCGACTCGGGCGCTCTCTCTCCCCCTCGCTCTTCCTCCTCCTCCTCCTCCTCCTCCTGCTGCTGCCGCTTGTACACCGCCGCCGTCGCGGCCGCGCGCGCGCGTATATATTCCGTACGTGAGGGAGAGATGCTGCTCCGCGAGGATCATGCGCCGGGCCCGCCGACTCGGCGCTTTACGTACACCGCACACGTATGCCGGCGGAGAAACATTGTTTCGCCGCTCGCTCTCCACCACTGCCGGGTGCACTCCTTGCCTAACGAGATTTTTCGGCCCCCGCCCCGACCTACGAAGAAGCGCGGAATGATAAATGAATTAGGCGGCCGGAGTGGTCTAGCGGCGAACCCGGCGGGGTAATAATTATTGACAATCTGGCTCGGTTACAAAAGCAGATTTATTTCAGGGCGGAGAGCTGCCCGCAGCCGCCGCCGCCGCCGTTGCCGCTGCTCCTCTTGAGGGCGTAATTTTGTTGAGTGAATATTTCAGGAAAAAAGGATTAAAGCTTTTTTATGCTAATCTTTTAATGCCTTACGCGAGTCCTCTGGTTACTGTTTTTTATTATTTATTGATTTCATCGGTTTTTCCAGTTCTTTGCCGTTTCACTATTTGATGTAAAAATCTTTTTAAATTTTTTATTTAACAAAAAAGTGTTTTTGCATTGCGCTTGCTCAATGTGTCTGTGAAATTAATAGATAATAAATTCGTATCTCTCCGGGCTCCAATTCCATCAACAACTTCTATATCTACTCAGCGCTAATATTTTTCTTTGCATCTTCAGATAAACCCGCGAGTCAAAGAGTTTCATCTCTCTTTCCGGCACAGCCAACCTCTGTATATACGCGATCTATCCTTTAAAAATGATTTTTGCCCTAAGGGTTTTTATACACTTTTTCGTTTGAGAGACTGTCGAAAGAAGTCGCAATTTAATTTAAAGAAAATATTTTTGGGTGCAACTGTGCAATATGAAGTGTGTTGCGCGTGCTGTACGGAAAATGTAACTTTTGAATCTGTCATGCATATTTTATTTTTCCGCGCTTCAATTCTTCGTTGAATGACACTCGCGTTTAATATTTTATTGCTCACGGCTTGTACCGGGATGTCTGCGTATTTTTGAAAATAGAAGTCTAGAGAATAATTAAAACTAGTGTAGAATCAAATATTAAAAGTTTGACAATATAACGATATATGATGCGATTTTTCTGTACATTTACTGTCTGCGTATAATAAACTGTGGTTTTTGTTAAAATTAACTTTAAATTTAGTTTACTGTTTATAATAGAAGATCCGTGTTGAACTTTTCGATTTAATAAAAGCTCTTCTATCGTTTTAGTCGATAATACATACTTTGATCAGAGTGCTATTGGAAATGAAAAAATTTACAATTTAAACAAAGTTTTTATATTTTGAAAGGTAAACTAACTATTCTGGATGCACAAAGTTTTAAAAATTTTATATCACATTTTACAAGTCTCTATAAAAATAGTAATAGTAATTTTTTAATACGCGCCAATAAAAATTTTTACAGTTTGTAGGGAAAATATAATTTTTTTAAAAATTCTGTTTTTAAAAATTTTCTTTTTATACAGGTACCACGACCAGTATACCACGAGTATAATATGTTATTAAAATAATATTAATGGTTTTTATTCGAGAAAATATTGTTAATCAAATTACAATTGTAAACCTCGTTTAGTTCATTTTTCTTTAAAAACAAAAGCAAGACGAATTTTTCTTGTATTACGTTATGTTTTAATGCTTCTGCAATACGTTTTCTGCATCATATTTCTAAAAAATTTTTGAGGAAAAATTTGTTATCTATGCAGGAAGCTGGAAGACTTACGAATGCATGAAAATATTGGCGCGCGCTTTTTCCTTTTTTTTTTCAACTAATATTATACATTCCGAAAAAAGCAAAACTAAAATTACAGTTCTTTCAGGTTTGTGACATTTAAGTCAACGAAGCAAAAAAGTTGCACTCACATGCATTTCAGATTACATTAACATTTTTCTCCATATAAATTGTGTCCGCATGCATATTTAATAGGTTCAAATGGTCAATTACGTCAGTCAAATTGATCAAGTGTGGCTCTTCAAAATATTTGTTAATAATTAATATTCATTTCCCAACAGCTTAATTTCGTATACAGCGGGACATCGTTTCCGTTGCACAAAGCGCGCAGCTTTCCAAATAATATATAGATTACATAACAAAAGGACGCCCATTTTCGAGCGAAATCCAATGGCCTGCTTGAATCTGAAGAGCAGAAGCAGCAGCAGCAGCAGCAGCAGGAGCAGCAAGGAGAGGCTTTTTTCCGCGAGCGGCAGCTTCTTCCCTTTCGACTGGGGGGGTATCCTCCCACTCCTCCCGCTCCTTCTCTCGCTCTCTTGACTCGCTCGACGTGCGCGAAGCGAACGAAGAAGAGGCGAACGGGGCGATTCCCAGATCGAGAGCGAAAAAAGAGGCTCCGCCGCGTAGTTCCATCGGCTTATATACTGAATAATGCGATTCTTATCGCGCCTGAGCTTCTTTATTGTTTTCTGACTTTACATTTTTTCGCGCGCGCGCGCGCGCCGAGCGAGCCTCTAAAGCGCAGCCGAGAGAGAGAGAGAGAGAGGGAAAGAGCTCCTTTTTATCCTGGACCTGCGCCCCGGCGATGATTCATTTGGGTTTTTCAAACTTCGCATACCGGCGCTCAAGCTCAAAAACGACTCTTTTGTTTCTCTCGCTTTATGGCTGACAACTTTATGAGGAGGAAATTCGTTTTAACTATTACAATGGGGAAAAAAATTTTACGTCCATTACGAGGAATATTGATTGCGGAAAATTGAAGAATTACGTTGAGTATAAAACTCTGCGTTTCGCATGCAAAACATCCTCGTAAGATTTCGGGTCTTTGCTAACTCTATGTTTATATACGCTATTCCTGACTCGGTTCTTTCCGAAATTTTTTGGTGGTCTTAAATACCTATTCTTTATTCAAATTTTAAGTTTTATTCGAACAAATATTGATTTTTTCCTACAGACAAACGAATGATCAAGCTTCAAATATTTGCATAATTACCAGCATTTTTCAAAATTCTATTCTGGCTGTCAGCGTCGAACTACCAAAAATCGATTCGGGCTATTATAAAAAATGATTTTTCGAACAGGATGCAAGATCGGAAAGTTTGAAAGGCCGATAAAAAATTTACAGTAATGCACTAACCAAAATTCCCTCCCGCATTAAATTTGTTAGAAAATAAAACATTACGCGAAGCAATATAGAGGCAAATGTGACTGTAAAAAGATCTTAAAAGAAAAATACTTTTAAAGCTGCCATGAAAGACGGGTATATCAAGAAAAAGAAATAAAGGAGACGAAAATCAAGTCGTGAAAAGTCGCAACAGACAATTTCGTATCCCGACGACGTGCAGCTGTCACCGATAAGATATCCGGCCTGTCGTATCGGCGCTGAGAAGACGTTCTATTTTCACAAAGGTTCGATTAGATAAAAATCAGTTAATTGTCTCCGATTACGACCGGCGTGTCGCATCCCATTCAAAGGTTACAACGAACTCGAGGCCATGTGATGCTATTTGTATGCAATGTCGTGCATTTCACGATGTCCGCCTGAAAACGAACGGAATAGGATTTCAATTAATAATGTACTTTGGAGTGTCATTTTTTCAAGTTATATGTCTGTTAACGTAGTGATAACAGAAACGTTCTCGTAAAAATGTTAAATGTATAATTAATGCCTTTTGTAATTGCCGTTTATTAATTGAACATTTTGCTGAATTATGCTGGAAAAGGTGATTCAAAATTACGTACGCAATAGTAATTAATCATCCCGACAATTATTTTCAGATAATGAAATTTATAGCAATTTATATAACTTTTAAATTTTACAACGATGCTTTTATGTCTTGTCAAAAGTAGCGTTAAATACTCCCGTAATTTTCAAAGTTTTTGATGATAAAATTTTCTGCACTTTGCCCGTTGACTTCATATGCAAATATTATAACATTATAACAAACATAAATAAAAGACATTTTCACGGCTGTGAATCATGGGAGCCTCACGTCCAACGAAAAAAGGTCTTGTTTCAATTCATCACGTGTTGCTTGCTGCAGTCTACTACGAGATACGACCCTACTGATAGCTCACGAAATCAAGCCATATTCCCCTTTAAGATCCAGCGGCGACGTAGTTTCCATTTTCAGCGCAGGGACGGGTCGCGCGACGACAAAAACATTAACATAATGATCGTGACGCAACTTGTCCATTCGCCAAGAGCGAGACCGAAGAATCCAAGCGAAAGAGAGAGCGAGAGCTGTTGGGGTAATCAGCAAAGGCAGGATGCAGATTTACACGCGGATGTCGTACTCGCTGGTACACACATGCACTGAGACGAGCTCATCTCTCGCGTCGGGTATAAAATAAATCATCCGCGTCGGGACTCCCCCCCCCCCCCGCACACCAGCCACCCCGAAACGCGTACGTACACGTACGGGCGGCCGCGTACACCACAAAATCAATTCGAGGGGCCGCGACATCGAAGCCCCGAGTCCATAAATCTGGCGCATTTACATACGTACCGAGTTCCTCCTCCTCCTCCTCCTACTCTTCCTCTCTCTCTCTCTCTCTCCTCCCCGCGATGCGCGCGAGAGAGTCTTCTTCCCCCTTTTTCCGTATTTTGCCGGGGGTCTTTTTTTTTCACCCCGCCCGCACTGAGCGCGCCTCTAACGTGCGCGTATACGTATACGAGCGCGCGTGTCCCTTGAATTGCAGCTGACGACTGTATTACCATTTTTCAGCTGTAAATTGAACGTTGCCAGGAGGTCCATTCGCGGGCGCATGTAGACGCGGACGTCGTAGCGCGCGCGCCGAGCGAAAATTTATCCGCGCCGGGACAGTGATAGATCTTCCAAGTCGCGCGCGGCTAACTGGGCGGCGATTAGTTTATTTTTCTGGAGGGGGGACTTTTTTCACTTTCCTCTCGTGAAAAATCGGCTCCCCGATTATTATTTGCTTGCGCATTGGAGAGGAATTTTTAGATTAGATTAGGGATTCCGGACCTTGAACTTTTGCTTTTGATGCGACGGGTATATGCAATCTTCGAATATTTATAAATTTCTAATGAAAATTAAATTTCGTTTTTTTATCAAAAACTCATTTTAAAGCACATTGATTTACAGTAAAATTTTCCATAAATTGAAATTATTTATTAATCGTATGTCAATACTGATTAAAGTTTTCTGTGAAAATTGGACCTGATTTATTTAACTTATTTGTATTTTAAAAATAAGATTAATTTAACGTTTTCCTATCATTTTACAACAAATTAATTTCATTTAATTATTTAACGTTTAACGGTCCCTTTTATACATTAAATTCATTTATACACAATTTAATTTAAAAATAAGATTAATTGAATTTTGTGATGTATAAAATTTTATCAATCTTTTGAAATTCATTTGCAATTAAACAGCTACACAAAGTTTTGCACATTTACACTTTTGAAGACCCGTTTTCAACAACCTATCATTGCCGTTCACAGAAAAATTAACGAAATAACTAGCAAGAATTAAGTTGTATTCGCGCGAACAATTACAAACCGATAAAATCTTCCACCTCGCAAAAACGCATGCCTCGTGACTCACAGAAGGCATATTATTATCACCGGCGAGATAACCCTTACATAATGTCATTACGATTTCGTTAACGCACGAAATGCCTCGCGAGTGCAAAACTAATTTATTACAAGATAAATTGGTTTGATTAAGTGTCGCATTAAATCCGAGATAAGGCAATAATATCCCATAATCGGCCGAGATAGTTAAACAAAGATTTCACGATAACAAGATTCTACCGTCTTTCCGGGAATAAATGATGATATTTCACGAGACATTAGCATACGAGAGAGGAAAGAGAGAGAGAGAGGGAGAGGGAGGGAGAGAGATAGAGAGAAACGAGCGAGTTCCGTTTTCACAAAGATGTAACAGACAGCGGAATGCTGTGAGTGCTTCTCTTACCGTTTGACTCTTCCTTTTTCCAATCAGCGTTCCGCCGCTCTCTCCCTCTTTCTCTCTCTCTCTCTCTCTATCTCTCTCTCTCGTTCTCTCCACTTCGTCATTCGCAACTTGCCTAACCAGCTCGCAACTTACTCTCTGTGTGTGGGAGAGAGAGGAAGAGAGAGAGAGAGAGAGAGTCCCGTCCGCTCGGCGAATTTTAGCGGGGAATGCTGGGGGCGGTGTGCTGAACTGACCCTATGCAAGGGAAATACCTTTTTTCGACCTCGCTTTTTATGCGCCCGCTAGAAACGTCGATTCGTTTGAAATAATTAAATGTTTGTCTATGGCCCGCTGATAAATAGAAACTATTTTAACTGACAAAATTGTTTTTGCTATTTTTAAGGAGGACGCGTTCGTCGGGCGTTTTATGCCTGTCGCTTTCAGCTTCAAAGCAGTTTTTACACTTTTTTTATTTTAAATTATTTATCTTGTTAATGAAACATATAAAATTTTACAAAACTTTTGATTTGTTATAAAGAGGAATTATTTGTTTCCGCGTCAACGAGGGTCTTGAACTTTTACTCGCAAAAAATTATTACTTGCTTCTTAGATATACGTAAATATATAAAATATATATTTATTATCACAAAAGTTAAATATGGAAAAAATAAATAATGCTATCAAAACCTTTTAAAACTTTATTTTACGAGTGAAGTGGAGTTGAAGGAACTTACTTATGCAGAAAAAAAGTTTTGATTTTATAAACCCTTCGACCGAACTCTGGAGTGAAGGAAAAAAAGAATTTTTAGATTAATTTTTCCCAGAAACTCCTTTTTGTAGAAATTCATTGAATCGTTTATACCGAACAGTATCTCTAATCACGATCATCCTTAAATTAGAATATTTAATCACTTTTTCACTTCTTCTTAATTTTGCATTCATACGAGGAAGGAATTTCATAAACTTTACAAAAACAACGAGTAATGCAGATTTCCTATTACGCAGACAATGGAATTTGGTATACGATATTCATACAGTATCGTTGAAAAACTACTCTCGCTTTTATGCGTCACTCAGTCTAGGTTATAATTCATGATTACAGAGTCCGGACCAAGTATTATCTAAAATTTCCGTGCAGTTTTTAATTGCATTTTCTTTTTTGTTTCCGAGTAAATACTGAGTTAAGACAGAATTGGGCTGCGGTTTATACAAACAATAAAATATTCGTTCGGATGTAACAAAAATATTTTCCCGCGGTAAATTAAAGCTATACAATAGCTTTTTATATTTTTTGTTTTTGTGATATTGCACTCCATTTTCGATCTGCGAATGTTTTGCTTCCCGCCAGTTGGAAAAACATTAAATTGAAAAGTGTAGTAGAAGCATTTGCGCGGTTTCCAAAATGTATGATTTTCCATGATTTAGTAATGTAATAGTTTCTGCGGCGGTAAAAAAAATAAAATGTTGCCGAACGCTTGGTTCTTGAGTAAAACCAGCGAGGATATTCGCCTGGCATATATCCAACACAATACCAGAATTTAAATGTAACCTTATTCCCCTTAAACCATAGTAAATAATACGTCCTAGATAAGCTTTCACGAGAGTAATGAATTATTGCATCCTCATTTATTCGTTTTTTCATTTTCATTATAAAAAACGTGCTATTATTATTATTATTCCTATATTGAAAATCGATATTATTTTCTGTTAGAAATTAGAGCAAGTTTATAGTTAAATAATGAATGAAAATCCATACTAATAATCAAACGTGTCATGCTATTAAATTTTGACCCAAGAAGATTTATATTTGACTGAACATCGTCATCCTTATATTTTAATAATAAAAGAATAAATCAATATAAATTTTAAAACATTTCATTTATACGTTCATTGTTAACTAAACAAAGAATTATTCTTGTACGTAATTATAATTATTGACATTTTGCTTTAATAAAACGAAAATAAAATACAGGCATTATTTAATATTTTACATTCCGAACATAAATTTTAAAATAGCTTATCGTTTTAGCGAGTACCCGTTCAATCCATATTTTCATAAATTAAAGTTATTTTTATATTTCTTCCTTTACATTGGACTTATAATTTTTATTTTTGATGATTGAAAACAATGAACTTTGTGCCGTTCCCGTAAACATCACTCTATTCGCGTTTCTCTGCCTCGCTAAGCGGTTTACGAATGTAACATAATCACATAAACGACATTGAAATTCAGTCTTTCACCGGGGAGAGATTCATGCGCCATAAATTTCGTCGAAAGCAGGCATCATCACATGCTCTATCTTAACCGGATTTATCACGCGTCTCCAAATCCACAACAGCCAGTGTGTGCGCGCGCAGTTTAGTAACTTTCAATTAATCCGCCGTCATAAACGCCGAGCTTATACATATAGCGGCGGAGCTAAATTAGCGGCAGTTCGCGGCAGTAAATTCAGGGCGATCGTCGATTTACAATGCGACTTTCAAATATATATCGTATAGCTTTCAAGTGCAAAGCAGCGAATAAAAGGACGATCTCGTGCCGAGGAATTCCGGTGAGAAAAAGTTGCGATTCAAAATAGACTACGCGGCGGCGGCGGCTGCCGCGCAGCAGAGAGAGAGGCGTTTTTTGCCGAGCGATTGCCTCGCGCTCGAGATTCGCATTACAATTCGAAGAAACGCGGGCGCGCAGGTGCTTTAAATATTTATCGCAATCGGGCCGTTAAAGTTCCATCTCAATTGCGCGCCTTTCTCCGCGCGCGACCGCCGTGAGAAGATGCACCACCTTCGCATTTTTACGTAATGGCGTTCGAAATTTCCGTGGCGCATCGCGGCGAGGATCCTTTCGAGGTGACTGGTACACTTGTATTTATAGGTACGGGGGCCTCGTCCAATTTCTTCGCTTAGGGGTTCCGGGATCTCCGTCGGGAGCGAGTGAGGCACTTTCGATTCTTGGGTCACGGCCATCCGAAGGTGATGTTGATGAAACTGAAAACTCGCGCACGTCGGAGAGGCGCCGCAGTCCGTGGCAGATGCAAAATCTAGTAATTTCAAAGGTAGGTAGAAAAAGTCTCGTCGGTTTTCGACGGAATCTTCGATAATTAACTTGTTTTACTTTTGACACACGGAGAGAAGGGAAAATTAATTTGTTCGAGGAGTAAGGTGATGACTCGTGAAAAATCGAGAATTAGCCAGTATATTAGAAGAACGAGATTTCATCTACGCGGAGTACTTGCTTCTGCAAGGTATATTCTCGGCTTCTAAGAGAAAATTTATTAAGTTTAATAAAATTAAAGAACTGAGGAGAAAATTAATTTAAAAATCAGCTTAAAATACGAGTTGCGTTTTCAGCGCGGCGCATTCGTGAAAAAAAAAACTAAAACCAAAAAAATTTCAATTATTCATGAACATTAAGAGAACAATGATGGTAAATTTAGGAAAATTTTGAACTCGCTCCCTTTCTGTTTAATTTAGTTTATAACTAGAGCGCGCTTGGCAATCTTATAATTTATGTCACACTCGCAGGAAATATTTTTCCCCTTTATCGCAGTTAATTTACAACCGCAAGAAATACAAACGAACAATCCCGGGCAGCTTAAAAAAAAAGCACAACCTTTTCGAAAACGCTCCCTTGGCTTACTCCGCGCCGAGAGCTCGTAATGAAAGCCCCTAAATCTCGGACGAATTAAACTTGAAAATTCATTAGCAGTCGTCCTTTAAGATATTTCCCCGGGAAAACAGTCTAATTAAAGCGGCGACAATGACCTCCCCGGCCGCGGCCGAACTCTGCGGAGCGTAGAGCGCGCGGCGGGGTCTCTCCGGCATCGGTAAATTAACTCATTTCCTCGGGGCCGCCCCGAAAATCGTCGATCCTTAAGCTCGCCCCGTCGCAATTTCCCGTGCGCCTTAAGAGCGGCGGCGCCTCGCTTAGAATTACAAACGGACCGCGGCGGCCGGTGATTGGTAGGTGTGCCTTCGCGCCGAATGAAACCGGTCGCTCTGCCCGCGAGGAGCCGCGTGTGCGTGTGGGTCTCCCGGCGCGGCCTTGAAAATCTCGAGCGAAGACGCTCGAGAGAGAGAGAGAGAGAGAGAGACGGAGAGGGCAAGTGCTAAGAGGATTCTCGAGCGGCTGTCAGCGCGTTCGAACGTATGATCGCTTGTAAAGTGTGCACTTGAAGACTTTGGGAGAAAAAAGTTCTGGGGCAATGATGTGCGTAACTCTGTCTGCCCCGCTTCTATTGAAAACTCAAGCAGCTCGCTTGAAGGGAAGGCGAAAGTTCACTGGCTTCGGGTGCAAAAGCTCAGTTTCGAAGAGGCAGGTAGAAGAAAATAATGAGATTGTCTTTTCAATTTTTACGCTCGTGCGTAAAATTCGGTTCTAAATTTAACAAATATTGACCTACAGCTTGTTCGACAAATTACACTGCTCTTTTAAGAAGAATCTTCTGTAGCCGTTTTTTCATACAAGTTAGAATCAAAGTAGAGTACCAATAAAACGCAATCGGAGAAAGGATTTGACCGACGTCGGAAAAATGATGTCGTATATCGTTGACAATATCATCTGGCAGATAATCCGGCGAGCCCTTCCAGCCCGTCGCCGCTTGTAAAATTTATCATCCGAAAGATAATCAGTCCATCTATGCCAGTAACTACAATGCGATCATCCCCGAGGCATCGCGTCCCATAAAAAAAAGCAATTCCCCCCTTTTTGGCGGGGGGCAGGAGGTCAGCTGGCCCTCGAGGAAAAAGCTTGCATTTGGCTCCGAGTCCACTCCGCTCGCCGGAGAGAGATCAAGAAAGCTGCGCCGCGCCGCGCGCACAGTTTCTCGCATACGCGCATATAAATACTCGAAGGACTTTTGCAATAAATCGAAAGTGTCCGATCGAAGATACGCGGGTGCACAATGCGCAGGATGCCGTACAGGCTCCCGGCCAAGATAAGAGCGCGCAACGCGCGCGCGGCTTATCGTCCGAGAGAGAGAGAGAGAGAGAGAGAGAGGGAGGGCGTTAACGGTTTCTACGTACTCCCGGTGTACGCGCGCTCTCCACGTTTCCACCGCTACGCGGGGATTGAAAAATTCCCCGCGCACACGACCGAGCGAGCAAACGAGCCGCTGCCCTCCTGCCAACTATGGCCGAATCTTTATCGGTGCGCCGGGCGCCGCAGTCTTAATGTATTCCTTAGCGGTGGATGCTTGAAACGGGGGGGGGAGGCCGATAATTAAGGCGCAAGCGCGCGCGGCTCGTTGCCCGCGATTGTTTTTCTCTCCGCTCTCCGCGAGAGCGAGAACGGACACGCTAATTCTTTTTGCTCGCATGGCCGAGCCCGATTTTTCGCGATGTATACGGCCGCTCTGGTTTGGTTGCCCCGCGCCGGACGCCGGGGCTTTTTTAAACTGATTTGCAATTTCGTCGGGGAATTTATTCCGCATGATAATGCGGCTCGCGAGAATAATTAAGAATCTTGCTTCTGGGCTTGTTTATTCGGATTCGAGGCGATAATGAAGCTTTTAGATTTTCCTACGATCTGATGGAGAAATGTTTCTCTGTTTGTAATAAGGCAAATGGTATTCATTAATTTCTGTAGTAATTAATCGATGATTGTTATAGAAAAATTATTTTTTTTTTAAGTCCTTTTAGAGGACATCTACATGCCTATTTCAGCCTTACAAAAGGTTTTTAGGTAAGAGTTGCATGCGCAGTTTGAGTGTACAGTAACCAAAGTTTTTTTATACATTGAAGAGATTATTATACATGCAATTCGCATAGTTTTAAAAACGAAGGTATATAGTTTGAGTTTATTAAATAAGATCTTTAAAAGTTGGCGTCTTTGATTATCGTATAGACTATATTACAGTGCCAAAGAACAAGGTTTATATTTTCGTTATAATTTTCGCATTTGCATTTCGGATTTTTTATCATATTGATCCGGGCTAGTGACGAAATTCCAAAAAATGTTATTCGCGGCAAGCGTGTCAAAAATAATTGATAATCGATATACAATGATTTATAGGATTTGAATAAAAATTTAATAGGCAAGTTAATTACATTTTGCAAAAATTTGCTCCAAACGATTAAAAAGTTATCAGGAAACTTTATAGTCAACAGTTACGAGCCTTAGGCGAAATAATTGACAAACTTAATCATATCTTTTACAATTCTTTATCAATTCTAAGTATGTATCATAAAATATACTGGTTATAATGTACACAGGTACGAATGTAGATACATAAAATTACATTGTTTTACATGGAAGAATACGTGTGACGTTATATCTAAAATTTAAATATTAAAATAACAAAATTTATATCCACACTAACTTCCTTTTTCATTTGTATTTCTATGAGTGCTAAAAACTATTTCATTTAATTTAAATGGCTTTTCAACGATGATCCATCATCTGCGAAAACTTTGCACTTGATTCTTTTGAAATAAAAGTTTCTATTTTGTTATAAATTCCAATGAAATCGAAGTGTTAAAACATATTTTTATATTTTGACAGTATAGTTGTTTCAATTCAGAAAATAATTGACAATATACTATACTTAATATTAAATTAATCATTTGTATACGAAAAATATGATTACTAATGATCTTTGAGGTATTTGTTATATAATATTCGCTTCGAATATCGATTCATAACAACTTTAATCTAAATGTTTCCCGTATTCCTTTTAAACTTTGTATGAAGAAAATGAAAGGAAAAACAACTTGCTTACGAAAAACCGTTCATCTGTAAAATTATCTTCTATTCTAATATTTGTCTACGATAAAGAAATAGTCACCCTGTAGGAAAACTTTGAAAGGGGCTCTTTGATAATTTATCTGTTCGAGCACAGGATAGCGCAAGTTTTGATCTTAATCTTCAACGATACTGCCTTTTCATTTACCTGACCTTTATATTATGCATATTTATCTATTTTTCATGGACGTCAGGTATTGAGAGCAGATGGATATTGCAAGTTTATGAATTTTTCATTTTTAGTGGAATTAAAAAAAAATTGGATTACTTTTGAAGTTCATTTTTCAATC
Source organism: Ormyrus pomaceus (assembly GCA_900474385.1). Classification (NCBI taxonomy): domain Eukaryota; kingdom Metazoa; phylum Arthropoda; class Insecta; order Hymenoptera; family Ormyridae; genus Ormyrus; species Ormyrus pomaceus. The sequence continues at coordinate 1,175 of UCOM01002518.1, read as the reverse complement.
GGCACAATCTAATATACTCAAGGTTTGAAAAGATCAATACTTTATATTCAACGGATGCAGTGGCAATTCCTCTGAAGTGAAGTACTTTAGAATTTTTGAAAAAATTCTAAAGGTAGGCCATACGACGGGTTATTATTCACAAAAATGAAAAAACGAAAAAGTGTCAAAATTTGGTTTATATATCTAACTTTATTTTCGTTGTCAAGGTAATTTAATAATTGAGAATATAATTTTAAACACGTAGTTTTGTGTCGTAAATTATACCATAAAATTCTGGTTTGCCATAAAACTGAGGTATAAAAAAGACGGGTTAAAATTAAATTATTTGCTATTTTCATCCAGAACAGTTTTATAGATAAATTTTTATAGATAATTTTACAGCGTTTACGATGTAACTAAACAATTTATTGTCGTTTATAGAAATTATATTTTTCAGTACTCCGTGGCGCGATCTGAACGAAAATAACTGGGCTATTTATCGACCCTAATAATAAAAAATTTTCTGTAGGTTTTTCTAACTTCACATTTTTTAGAGGTATAAGTAAAAATTAGATCTTTTAAAGAAAAAACTTATTAAGTTATTAAAAATTGAATCAATATAAATGTCGATTGCTACATTTTTATCAATAAATATATAAATTATCAATGGAGATAATAGTGGCACGAAGGGATAATGATTAATATGTAACGCGATGTTTCCATCTGAAGTTATGATAGTGACGGTCGACAATGTAGTAATCTATCCAGCTGAAAACGTAGAAATCTGTCTTTCCTGCTTTATGTTGCTTACCAATAAGTTGCCATAAGTTGTTACGTATCTCAGTACGATGCTATGATAATCGCACGCTTTTTTACATAACAATAAAATATGGCATGTAATTCGTAAGAACAAACTGTTGGCAGTTTTTGTCAATTTTTGACCAATTTTTAAAAAATTGGTCTAATTTTTTACCAAAAATCCTGTTAAAAACGACACCGTTTTGATCGAAAAATTGATCAAAGTGAAAATAATAGTAAAATGCTATAAATAATAACATTTAATAATAGTTTATAATTATATAACATTTATTAATAGTATTTAATCATTTTCAAAGAATGCTCTACTTAAACTGATTTTTAGTTTAAATAATTTTTTAAAATTGCATGAAATAAATGTATTGAATAATTATTACATT
>UCOM01002517.1:0-25419 GCA_900474385.1 Ormyrus pomaceus | reverse complement strand
CCCGTAACCGGGCCCCCCACCCCCTCCCCCCTCTCCTCCTCTCGCTCTGCTCGCTCACATGCATACGCGGGGGGCACATACATACGCGAGTACCTTCGCTATCTCCCATAATACTCGCTCTCTCGCTCTCTCGCTCTCTCTCTCTCTCTCTCTCTCTCTCTCTCTCTCTCGCGCTCTCCGGAGCTCTTTTATACGCCGAGGACAGAGGGGAGAGGGAACGGTGTGCGCCAACGTGCCGCGCATTCTTCCAGAAAAACTCATCCCGACTGTATATAGCCTGTATATATATATATATATATATACATATAGATATATACGTGTGTTGCCCCGTACCTACTGCACGGACCCCGGCAGAGCGGCGCCTTTAAGCGGCCGACGGAGCGCGCGGGAGAGAAGAGAGTACCGCGGGGGCATATGTGGGCCGCAGCCACCAAAAATTGACGGCCGTAATGTGCCGGCCCGCACGACGACCCTCTCTGGGTGGTATCCCTCTCTCTCTCTCTATCTCTCTCTCTCCTTTTTGTTCTCTCTTACGTATATACCTACCGTCGCGCCGTATAGGCTTCGCTCATTTTTCACCACTTCGATTTATTGCGAGCAGCTTACTTTTGCCGAATTTATTAATAATAAGGAATATCGCGGAGGAAAATAGCGCCGCCGCGCTCTCTCTCTCTCTCTCTCTCGGTCTATAAATCTTGCTTTATAGCGCACGGGAGTGCATTACACGGGAACTCCATTAAGTAAAATGTTTTCTGCGATGGGAGAAGAATGATTTTTTTCTCTCTCTCTCTCTCACTTTTCGAAATCTATCGACTGGAGCCGCTTCAAAATATGCCCGGGGAAATTAATTATATCGTCGCGGCGGCGAAGCTAAATATCGGGACGATCGGTGTAAACTCTCCGATATTGTTGTAAGCGGACTAACGTTATCTCGCCGAATGTGTAAATTTAACTTCGGCGGAAAGTTTCGAATATTGCGCCTAGGATCTCTACTCGCATAAAGTTTACTTTAAGAACGACGTTATGAACCCAATATAGATAGAGAGTACGAGAGCTAACGTCATTTAAATGTTGAAAATATATGTCCTCCTGGGGTTTGCGTCCCCGCGTTAAATTAATGAAAAATAAAAAAATGCACATTTTATTAATAATAAAATAATAATTATTAATTACCAATAATTAACATATTTAATAATTAACATTTTAAAATTTTCTGTCATTTTTGCAGTTCTAAAAAACGACCAGGAATCCGCAAGTATGCCAACGCCAAACATTGGATTTTCAAAGGTGAGCTTCTTCAAACATAATTTTAACCGTATCTGCGAGCATTAAATTTTTACTATCGATCTTATCGAACCTATATAATATTAAAAAAAAAAGCAAGCCTCGATTCCACACATTAGAAATAATTTTCAAAAGCAACTCCAACCTTTCTCCCTTGGCTTGCATTCTGAACCGCTCGAAACAAATTCGCGAAAACCGCCTAAAAAATATACCAAGAAAAGAACCAGCAAAAATAACCATACGAAACCGTTCTTACTTTTACGCACGCAGTCGGGAGAGGATTCGAAAATACGCCAAACGGTAGGTAAAAGAAAAAGTTTATCGCAAATGCACGAGCGCACGTACAGCGCGTAAGATAACGACAGTCGCCTGCTCCTTTTTTTTTTTTTTTTTTTTAACGATGCACGTAAAATTTAATCGACGCGTTCGCACGAGTTTTCATACCCGCGGACTGTTCTCCGCTTCTCGCTTTTCCCACTGTTTCTCCCCGACCGTCCCGTTCGCGAGCCACGTGCACGAACGTCGAATGCCCAAGTTTAAGAGCAATAACTGGTAACCAATACTTTTCAGGCCATGTCCGGCTTCATTATGATGATGACTCAACAGGGCAAGCTGCTGTACATATCGGAAAATGCCGCGGAGTACCTGGGACACTCGATGGTAATAACTGTGAGAGAGGAAAGGTTGCCACGGAAGAGGGGGAGAGGACGGAGGGGGGTCAACGAGTTACACGCGAATATCTGCTTTAGTTTATTAGCTCGGGCGTTTGCTTTCTTTTGTAACCGGAAAATGTAACAGAACTTTACGGGCGACGCCGCGTTTAGCGACGCGGAATTAACAGAGTTTATATATATCGCGTTGCGAATGTTTTTTTTTCTTTTTTTTTTTCGAAATTACAATAAAGAGCTGCCGCCTGAAAGTTGAAGGATATTTATTGTCTCTGCGCCGAGAGATGCCCGCGGCGATAATTACTGATATATTTTCAAAGGGAAAAAAGGTGAAAATATATTGTTCTTCCACAATCGAAAACGAATGTTCGAGCTAATAATTTATGACGCTCTCTCTCTCTCTCTCTCTCTCTCTCTCTCTTGCGCCCCCCCGAACAACTTTACAGTCCTAAGCGCTTTACGAGCTTTATAGCATGACTGAAATTAATTATACGAACGAGACTTTAAATCGTAAAATGTATCCCTCGGAGGATTGCGCGAAGGCAATTGCGCGCGCCAGTCAGGTGTTTATTATTTTTAATTACACGATTTCATCCGCGCGTTAAGCGCCGAGCCGCGAAGCATCGCGAAAATAGTAATTTTATAATTAATCCCAAAGCTTATTGTGTGTTTTTTTTTTCCTTTTTTTTTTCACATTTTCGTCCTCACCTCGGAAAGAATATATCCGGAGAAAAAAATAAGCACAATTACGGTAATCAAGCCGAAAAGTCGTGACGGACCTCTAAATTATAGTACTTCCGCGTTTATTTCCAAATCCGCAGATTAGATTGCGGCGCGGGCACCGATTTTTTTTTCTTTCTCTCTCTCTCTCTCTCTCTCCTCGTCGGAAAAATTCCGCGCGAATTGTGAAAAGGCGAGAGAGAGAGAGAGAGAGAGAGCCGCCGACAATTTAAAGATTCCGATGGATCCGCCGATAAGCGGCCGCGCGCGCACTTGGAAACAATAATGTTGGCATGAGGATTACGTCCCTGTGGGCATGTAGAGGATGCGGAACGATTCTCTTACGGAGGGGAAGGACGGGGGGACGGGGGGAGGGGGGATTTATTTAACAAAGTATCTAAGCGTGCGAAAATGCTCGCGGCATTTGCAGGAAGACCTTTTGATCCACGGCGACAGCGTTTACGACGTGGTCGACAAGCAAGACCACATGGTCATACAGAATCAGCTGGCTAGGAGCGGCCCGGGGGCGCCGGACGACCGGCGACTCTTTCTCTGCCGCATAAACGTATCGCGCAACTCGAGGAGGCAGCTTCGCTTCGGAGATCAAAAGGTAACGTATCCTGTATATATATATATATATATGTATACTCATGCTCCCCGGGAATTATGCCGCGGCAACAATGATGCTCATTATTTTTCGTCGACCTTTCCTTCCAACCCCGCCGCGGCCCCGGGAGCTTTCCTTCTCGGAATCGGCTACTCGGAGAGTCTGCCTTCGAAGCCTTTACCTTTGCCTTCCTTTCGAGAGTATCGACTCTGTACGCAGTTCGCTAAATCAATGTCCATTCAAAGAGAACCAATTGGAATTTCATAATCCATCGCAAAAAAATAAACAGAGGAGGCGAAAGCTTGCAAAAGAGCATTGTTTTACAAATTGATCGCGCAGGTCGTCCTGGTCGAGGGTCATTACCTGCCGTTCGTACCTCTCTGCAATCGGAACGAGTCGGTCTTCTTGGCCTCGTGCACGCCGGTCGTTCTGCCCGAAACACGAGAGAGCGTCGTGCAGGGTGCGACCAACATCTTCACGACGATTCACTCGATGGACATGAAATACCTCCACATCGACAAAACGTAAGGCCAGTCCCCCCCCCCTCGCTCTCTTTTCATTCAGCTTTTTCCGATCGCAGGAACGATTCGCGTGCTACACGCTTCTCTCTCGCGAGCCGACGCCCGGCGCGTGGCGCATGCCTTTTTTTTTCTTTTCGACGATTTTCCTCGGTGAGCTTGACGCTGTGGTGTATACATTTATTGGGATTTCGAGGCGCTTTATAGTGCGCTTTGTCGTTTAAGGAACGCTTAAAATTTGTAAAGGACGTTGACGAGGAGCGAATGGATGTTTGGGTGTCGTTTAACGGCGCGGTAACACGCGAGGCGAGAAAGTGAAGACTAATTTCTAAGGGATCGGTTAGATGTATAGTCTCTTGATTGCTCACTACTTTGCGTGACCGCGCCGTTTCATCGTGTATACCAGGCGGAAAATTTGTACTTATATTATCTAATCTATCATCTTGTACCTTTCTGCTTTATGTCTGGATTTAGCAGTGCTTTTCAACAACTTCATTAATTTAATTGGGCTTGTTTGCTTTTGCTTTGGTGGAGAGATCTTAATGCGTGTTTCTTAAAACTGTTTACGATTTATCGAAATTTAAGTCAATATATTTTAGTATTTGAAAATAGAATGACAGATAGTAGCGTAAATCATAATTTATATTTTGCAATATCACGAAATCTTATCAGCGCCGAAAGCCATATGGAATATAGTCGTTCGGAACTCGTCGGTGTCTCTTGGTACAATCTCCTCCACTGGGACAGTATACGAACTGCCTACTGCAAACACCAAACTGGTGAGTTACCATCATTTTGCTCGAACAAATCGAACGTTTTTAATCCATGCGCGCGAATTCCAGTTATACAATCTGATCAAGAGAGGTCAAGCACGGCCTTGTTGAGGCTACAAAGTCGCTCTGGCAGATGGTTTTGGGTTCACTGTGTCTTACAAGTGAAAGATACGTCCGAAGAGTGCCAGCATCCTATAATCGTCTGTACCAATCAAGTATTAAGGTACATCATAAATTAACGAAACTCTCCTTTCATATATATATATATATATATATTACCCCGGCAAACCGGTCGAAGTAAACTAAAATCTCCGGCTCGCTTCCCCCGCACAGTGAAAAAGAGGCTGAAATAATGCGCGCAAGTTCCTGGTTATATCAGTATTCGTCTCAGAGTAAGTTCACGTACGGCGTGTGCCCGAGTCTGCCCGGTTCGGGACAGCCTCAGCAGCAGCAGCCGCAGCAGCCGCATCCGCCGCCGCCGCCGCAGCAGCAGCAGCAGCAGCAGGCGCTGGTCTACGGGCCGGACGTAGTCGGGGACTACAACAATGGCCGGCCTCTGGCGTACGGACTGCCGCCGCCTCCCCTGCCGCCGCCGCCGCCGCCGGAGCTCGAGCTCGGCGTCCCCTACCAGCCGGGTCACGGCCTGGACGACGGGCAACTCGCGCACTGGGCCAAGGATCGGCCGCTCGTCAAGCAGGAGCCCGCGGAGGTTCGTTCTCTTCTTAAACTTTTTAAACGGTTGGAAAGGAGCGCTTGGACGTTTTGCGAAAAGCGACGCGGTTAATGAGAGCGGGTGAAATTAATGTTTTTTCTTTTTTTTTTTTTTTTTTTTCTTACAAAAATAAAGGGCAAACGTTTCTGGAATTAATCGTTTAATTTAGCTGAAATCCGAGCCAAACTATTTAAAGAATACTAAAAGAAAAAAAGGGATATGTGGAAAAATAGAATTTCAAAAACTGCGAGTGAATTTTACTCTATTTTGCATGTGAAAAAATGAATCTAGAAGCATTATTTTTATCTCGGTTTTCTATTTTTTAAATAAGCTCAGTTTTGCCAGGAAATACGCAGTATGATTTTTCATTTTTTTAAAATAAACAGAGAATGAAATGCATTGTTTCGTGTGCTCTGTCTCGTCAGTTTTACCTGTTCCATTTTACTCGGCTCAGACATTACTGGATGAAAATTTAACGTATAATTGACTAACAATAATTTCAATATTATAACTGTACATTTATGAATATTCGACTTGAAATATTTTACTGCGTTTTGAGCATCATCAATTATGTAGCAAATCAGATAGCAAATTTTCTTACCTTCATAAAATAAGAACAAAAGAATTTTTCGTAAAACTCACGACTGATTTAATCGGGAGCTCAACGTTCACATATTTTGCAGTCAACCGTGTTATTTATTTATTTACGATGGTTTGGCTTCATAAATCAAAATGTTTACAAAAATCAGTATTCCATCTTCTCCAGATTTCCCTTAATTAACATTAAAATTCTGAACTCGTAGAAAAATCCGCAAAGTACCTGATTTTGCCCCAACCGAACGATATCGCCTTGAACCTCTCTCTAAAATCTCAAAAAAACGATCGAAAACCGAAGAGCAAAGCCTCGTACCGTCGCAACTAGTCAGTCGCCCGTCGGACGATCGCGGCACCCGGGCGCGTGACTCGCTCGCAACGAGATCAGCATGTATAATTTCGCTCGCGCGAAATGCGATTTCCGAATGTGCAGGTGTACGGGGAGGCGGGCGGCGTCGCGCAGCGCCCCGCCAGGAGTCACCCGTCGCATCGCGGACAGGAGACGGACGCGGCCGAGCCTGTCGATATGTCCATCAACAACAGCGCGACCGACGCCGACGAGCGGGGACACCCCATGCAGCACTGCCCGGGCGCCGGACCCGCCGAATTCTGCCCCTGCAACAAGGCGCATCTGTCGATGGTGAGCTCGTTATTATAGCTTTTTGTTTGCGCGAGCTCGATTTTATCCGCGGATAAGGAGGATCGAGCTGATTTTTCGGCGAAATCGAATTCGCGCTCGAAAGTTATACGCGGGTATTTTTTTAAAAAAAACGGTATCAGGCTGATTTGTGCGTACGAATCATAAATATTCATTAGGCGAGAATTCTTTTTACGCGACCGGGGGAAACGCGGTGTGTTCATTTTTCACCTTTTTTTTAATAGACGCGCGCAAAGTCATTTTACGAATGAGATTTGAGTAAAAATTTTTCAAACTTATTAACAAGCTTTCTCTTCATTCAGCCTGGCGAAATTTAATGAAATATTTAATTAAACCTCATACGCAGCTGGCTTAAAACGAATCTCAAAAGCAAACAATCACCGTTAAGCGCGTTCGCAATTAAAATAAATGAAAGACACTCTTTCGAACCCCCGTCGAAAATCAGGTGCAGGCCAACAACAAGAGCCCGAACCGTTCGATGTCGACGGGCCTGACGTACCTGCGCCCCGGCAGCAAATCCCTCTCGCACTTCCTGCCGGGGCAGCAGTCGCCCCAGCACCCGCAGCAGCAGCAGCAGCTGCACCAGCAGATGTCGCCGGGCATGGCCCCGAGCCCGGACAACAACGGCGGCCTCAAGTACATCGTCGACCTGGACAAGCTCGGTCAGTCGGGCGAGCCGGTCGATCCCTACGGGCCGACCTACTCCCAGAAGCGGCAGCTCCTCCTGCTGCACCAGACCAAAGCCTCGACGCAGCCGGGCGTCGATTCCTGCATCGTCGCCGACGGCCCGCACCACCACCTCGCGCTGCACCACGCGGTAGGTTTGCTGTTGGTGGGAGTCGCGATACGGGATTGGGAGGTGAAAAATTTATACTTTGCCGGAAAATCGAGTTTTGAAAATATGGATTTGGTACTTTCATTTTAATATGCATTGAATTTCTTCAAGTCATTAGGGGATAAAGCTTAGAGACTATCAAGTTTCACAAGTTTTATAATACGAATTATTGACCATATACTTACCTTGCTTCGAAATTTCTTACCTTCAAATGTCGCAAAGCAAAATTCCGCGTAAAAACCTCGTGCTTCAGTTCCGCATCAAAGACCATAAAAAAAAAAAAAAAAAAAATGAACGAAAGAAACCCCGCTTCTGTTGGCGATCAGCAGGAGCAGTGGTCGAGCCCGAGCGCCACGGCCCTCCCGTCGCCGGCGGCCACGGCCCTCTGGCCGGACTGCGGCCTGCAGAGGGTGCCGGACGTCGTGCACCAGGACCTGAGTCCCTACATAACCACGCCCACGACCCCGGCGGACTGCGCGGCCGACGACTCCTCGGACCACCACACCCCGGACACCCCGGCCTCGGTCTTCAACTTCGACTGGCCGGGCGAGCAGCACGTGCCGAACCTGCGCCTGCTCTCGTTCCGCGGCAGCGGCGGCGGCACCCCCACCCCGGGCGGCGGCGGCTACCCCGAGCCCAGGAGGGCCGCCCTCCAGGAGGTCCAGCCCATCACCCTCCAGCTGCCCAGGAAGAAGGGCAGCGCGGGCAGCCTGCACGCCGAGGCGGCCGCCGGACATCGCGACTACGCCAAGTGATGATCTCTTCGGGAGGGGGGGAATGTGTGTGCAGTGTGATGTGTGTACCTGCGAGATGTCCTGTATCTCGCGATATGCGTTCCTTTTTCTTTTTTAATTTCTCGTTTGTTCATTCGTGGCTTTTGGATGCTCGCGCCAATTGCGCGCGGAGAGAATCGTGTACACCAAGGAAGGAATTTTCCGAGGTTCTTCGCCGATTGAGAAATATCGAATATACCGGGCTTTAGCCGGAGTGGAGATGCGGGAGAAAGCTTTTGTTAAAAATAAATAGTCGGAGCGGTATGAAAACTTTTTCGCTATTTTTTTTTTTTTTTTTTTTTCATTCATTCAAAGTTTTACTCGTTCGAATTCGCGAGTATCGGCGATACTTTTCAATGTTCGGCGCGAGAAAATACCGCGGCAATATAATTTCGATACATAAACTCGATACGATATTTGTTCTGCCGCAAAAACTGAAATTTTCAAATAAATCTACAACTTTTCGCCGCGGGAAATTCGATATTTGCCAATGCATTCTCTCCGCGCGACGGATTTGCGCGAGAGAAGGATTGAATTTTTCTGGGATTCGTTTTTCTTTTTTTTTTTTTATTTTTTATTTCTTTAGTGTGATACTTGTTGTAGAGCGACGGGAGGATTCGTTCACCGTAGTGAAGTGTATTATATAGGGATTTTAGCGACGTGCAAAATTTGATCCTCGCGTGTAAGCCTGATCCGGCTGGATTTTTTAATGGTCAATTTACGGTGTATAGACGCAAATTCTCCGAAATACAAAGTGTACCTTTAAAAAGAGAGTAAAGGATTGAAATTAAGAGTTAAATTCCGAAGTGATAAAAATATTGAGTGCCTTAAGTGACCATAAAAAATTCTTAATGTAGTATCGTCCTAATTCACTGTACGTAAATAGTTGCCAATTTGTATAGCTAAGGAGTATCAATAGGAAAAAAAGTGTGATTATATAGTAAAATGTAATTCATTCCATACGTATATATACGCGCCTTTATACGAGGCACGTTATTCATAGGTGTGTCGTAATGTAGCCGACAGTCGTTTCTGAAAAACCGAGGAAAAAAATTTTCTCCTCACTGGACAGTTGATGAAACTACCTGTTCGCGCGCGCAATTACTGAAACTTGGAAAAAAAAAAGGAACGATTGCGCAACAAGTTTTTTTATCTTCCGAAAAATGATGTGTTCTCGATGCCGAAATAGCGGCGACAGCAGCAACTTTCGGTAATTGGACGCGCGAACGTCGACGTGCACCTATTTAAGATAAAATAATGATTTTTAATGAGATATTTTAGTTTGACTATGTTTACATCGGAGATTTTTTCTTCTCGCTAAAAGGACTTTTAGTTATTAATGCTCAACGGTCGTTCCTAATACAGTTTAAACTCGCTGCGCTTCTGCGAGTACATTATTATATCGACGGTGGCTCGAACTCGAGGAGCGCGGAATGTGGAAAAATTCGTCTAATGCAAACATAATCAGTGTCTGTTTTAAGCGTCTGAATTAAGATTTTGCGTGCAAGCCAGCAATAATGTCAGAAATTATTTTTATCAATTATAACATTTTTTTTTTTTTATTAATTCAAAATTATTATTAAAAGGAAACAAATTGTGTATTAAGGCCAAATTTATACTCATACATTTATTGTACGTAAAACTTATGAACGTCGATGTCTTTAAATAAGCTTTTTCTTCTTTTTTTGTCATTGCGTTTTTTTGTTTTTTTTTGTTTTTTTTTTCATTTTTTTTCTTTATTATTGGAAAAAAGTCCCTTGCGTCAATGTTTTTATCGAGTCGTGTTCAATTGAATAGACTTACGTGTCTCCTCAGTATTATATTACGCGCCCATTTACCTTGAAACGTATAAATAATTTTTTTTATAGACCAAAGTCAAGTTATCTATACTATTACACCTATATACGAGTCTGCGCGCGCAATCGCACTTGACAATTATAATAATACGTACGACTGTCCGGTGTACGCGGAGCTTTCGCGCGCTTTTCAAGCGCGCGAGACGCCTTTTGTTTTGGGTTTCTGTTTTTTTTTTTTTTTTTTCGATTTTCGCTCTTGGTAATAACTCTATCTCTCTCTCTCTTGCTGCTTTTGAAAACCGCGGTAATAAGCGCAGAAGGCGCGCGCGACTCGAGACGATAAAATCTTTGACGTTAGAGGGACTTCCTCTCTCTCTCTCTCTCTCTCTCTCTCTCGGCTTCCTCCTCCTTTTTTTTCATCCTCAACATCCACCTCCGAGTCATCGGCCGAAATCAATCGCTTTACGTATACGTCGCAGTCGATAAGAGAACGAAATCTGCCACTTTTTATTCTCTCGTGTAGCTTCCACAGCTTCCCTCGTATCTCTTTCATAATGTATTTATTCAAATCGAAATATGGCGTGTATTTTTTTTTATACATAATGTGCCTATAGATATAATTATAACACGCTTATCCGAAATTGTTTGTTTGTTTGTTTGTTTTTTTTTTCATACAGAGGATCTCTTAATTCGTAAAATTAGATTCTATTCGAGAAAACAACCGCACCGCAGTATAATGTCGATAATTGCATATAACATGAAATCTCTCTCTCTTTGGTAAAACAATGATCTCCGAAGCGGCGCAGCCACGCAAACTCTTGGGCAACGCCAGATTTTCGCCTCCAAACCCTCGAACCATTTTCGCGAACGTCGTCGAGCGGTAAGTATTAGGACCGTTTGCGTGGACGCGCAGCCGGGAATTTACAATACTTTTTTTTTTTTTTGTTCTCTTACCAGATTTATACAAAATGCGTTCGCCGCCCTTTGTGGAAAGGTCGATTACAATCGATCAGTCGTATACAAAAAAGATATATGAAAAGAAACACAGTGTACCGCCAATAAGTAAGTAACGTTAAATACACGTGAAATAAAAATTGATCTTCGACAATTTTGTTTGGCTCTCTCTCTCTCTCTCTCACACACGCACTCGGAACTCCACGTTCCTCCCTCGACCCCGCCGTCCGAAATTTTCTAATACATAAATTACAGTCCAAGAGTCGTATCGTTTAAAATTCAAATACAAATATACATCGTACAAGAGTCCTGTAAAAATACTGAAATACCCACACGGCACGACTTCGTGCGAAATATCAAATACAATGATTAGTCTGAAAGTATGTGGTTTGTCGTCGAATCGTGGAAACGCAAGAATTCCGAAGACACCGAATATCGCGTACATCGTCGGTCGCCCCTCTCTCTCTCTCTCTCTCTCTCTCTCGCGACTAAATACCAAAGCCTCCGACAGTGAGCAACGAATAAACACGGAGCTGCGCAAATTATTTTCCCGGGGCAGCTTCTCCTCCCCCGCCTCCTCCTCCCCCGCGGCGCATACTTCCGCGAAGCAAAGTGCCGCGCGTACATCGCGATATCTCGCCTTCTGCTCCGCTCTTTTTCCGCGCGCCTCTCCTCTCCTCTCGCGAGAGAGGAGAGAGAGAGTCGAGCCCCCGACACTTTGCGGATGAAAAAAAAAGGGGGGGAAAAGTGCGCCGGGCAGAGCCGCACAATGTAGTTATGCGACTCTCTGCGCTGTATTTATATATATATATATGTGGCGTCGCTCGTTATCCGCGAGAGGAAAAGAAAAGCCCCGAGAAACGAAATAAAGTGGAAAGAAAGCGCGCGACGAAGGAAGAAAAAAAAAGAAGGAAAAAGGCGGCAACAATAACGGTTTTGCGCTGGCTCTTAATAAAGACTTTTTTTTTGTTCGCGCATTGCGTGTAATACGTACCTCGTCTCCTTGTTCGCCGTACATTATCATTATAATATATAATATTATTATTAATTTTTTTTTTTTTTTTCGTAAAAACGCTTTCTCGTGTATAAATAGTTACGACTCGTGTGGTTTTGCTATATAAATTGTTTTACATTTATATTATGTTTCTGACAGATATCGCAACGAGCGATTTGTATAATTTTTTTTTTTTTTCTTTTCTTTCTGCTTTATATAACGACAGTTTAGTGCTCCGGCCATCGGCGTCTCTCCCCCTTTTATGCGAGCGGCAGCCTCTCCTCCGTACACATCAGGTGCAGAAGACGCGCTTCTTTTTTTTTTTTGTTCGCGCGGCGATCCGTCGTCCGTGCTGATGTGTGTTTGTATAGGTGGAATGCGCGGCCGTCGTCTTGAAAAAATCATCCTCGAAGCGGCGCGGATTCGCTCGCCTCGCGCTTCGACGAATTTTTAAAAAATTTACCTAACGCGCCTCGTGTATACGTTCTGCTCGTTTGGATTTATATTTAATTTTTTTTTTTTGGCCTTTCTCCTTCGTAAACACTCGATGGGCTATAAATACTCTACTTATCACACTACACATCCATTGCTCGTCGTGCTGTATCGTTTTTTTTCCTTTTTATATATATATATATGTACTGGCGATTCCTTTAATTTTAAGTGTTGTCGGTAATATAAACCACGTATATAAACATAGACTGCGAGTACATCGGTATTTATACAATTCTTTTATCCATTAATTAATAATTAGTATAATTGTTAATGTCATCATATATTTAATATTATTTTATTTATTCTTATTGTTCATACATCATTTACGAATTGCCCCCCCCCCCTCCGTCTGTCGTTCCCCCCGTTCTCTCCCCCACTCTCTCCCGGAAAAAGGTACGCACTCGATTATACGTCAGGCGTACAGGTGTGTGCGTGGTTGCAAGGTGACGCGCTCTCGGAACGCGACGAGCCGCCGGAGCCGGAGCCAATCGTGCGGGGGGCGGGGGCGGGGAGGGGCGCGTATATCGCGAGTTTGGAAACGCGCGATGCATTTTCTAGGCGGGAGGAGCGTCAAGTCGAGCGCGCTCTCTCTCGTGTGTTTACTCGCGGGGAATTCTCGATTCTCGATTATTCGCTTTGCGTCGTCGTCGGTGCGTTAATCCCCCCCTCCCCCCTTCCGGTTTTGTGGAAACGTCGAGCGTAATTCGAGTTATCCAATTTTCGACTCGGAGCGACTTGAGCGGTCCACCCCCACCCCCACCCCCCTCCCTCATTATGCGAACGAAGCGCGAGCGACGACACTTTGTGCGAACTTCTTACGTCGTATTTATATGTCGTTGAGAGGCGTAAATTATACATGCGTACAATACGCATGTCGTTTTATATATATTTATATAATATGTATCTTCTTTACACGTGAATATTTTTTATTTTAAAATATCGATTCGTTGTGAGCTATGCATAGGAACACAAAGATTTTTTTCCATTTCATTCTACACGATTATTTTGATCACACGTATTTAATGAACTCTACGGCTCGAGTAGAAAAAATTGAAGAAACGTCGAATGATGGGCGATAAATACTTTACATCGACTAGACTCGTTTTCGTGTTAGAAAAAAAAAGCCCCTTGGAGCTTCCGCGGTGTGTGTGCCCCCTTCGCCGAAAACGGAGAAACGAATAAAGGGTAGGGGGCGGGGGGGGGGGGGTAAAAATAGCAGTCGCGCGGCTCCGGCTGCAGGTCGTCGCGCTCTTGGGCGCGTCCAAAAAAGGGTGGCGTCGCGCTCGACGCGCCGCAAAATCAGCGGCCTCTCTCCGCCAAAAGGCGCCGATTAAAAATGCCCTCTTTGATTCGTGGATGCGCGCTCGCCGCGAGTTCTCTCTCTATATATATATGTATGTATATACGTACGTGTGTAAAATTGGAAGCTTCGTCGGAGTAACGGCCTAAGTGAGAGTTAGCGTGTGGTGTGTGTATTACACATCGATAGTTTCAATAGCAAACGACGAATGTTCCCACTTCGAAACGAAGGTTGATGTGTGGAATATGTGCGGGTGTCCCTCTCTTATTGCGCGCGATCTCTGCGGATTACAATGTACTCTAAAGCACGAACGAACATCTTCAAAGGTATAAAAGTTGGAAAAAATATTCATTCGCTCGAGAGACGACGTTATGTGCATTACAAGTGTGTCGGTTTGTGTGAACGCAAGTGTTGAACGTATGCATATCCGTTTGGGCACACTGATTAAAAAAAAGTTTCGTAATTCCAAAAAAAAAAGAAGGAAGGTTTTTCGCTCTTTTAATTAGTGGTATATATATGTACCCTAAGACCCCGTCATTTCATTTATATATCTGGATATAAAAGTGCTTAATCGTTCGAAAATTCGTCGTCTTGTTCTTTTTATTTGTTCATTTTCAAAATGTGAAACGAACACACACGTCAATTCATCGGATGAATATTGTCAGCAGCTTCGTTATTCGAATAGAATTTTGTCCTCCCGGCGCGCCGGAATTCAAGCATTTTTTTCATCAGTGCGCACATTTCAATGCCCCTCCTATTATTTGCGCTCGGTGTCGCGCCTCTTGACTCTTAGTTTCTGGGCCAACCTATATCCGCTAACCTATTTTTAAACGATCTCCTCGTTTATAACGTACACACATATATATATTCATATAATTTGTTCTGTATTTTGTATAATTCTTTGGCTTCGGTTGTCGTTAAATTCTTACTCTAGAATTCACTTAATACTGGTCAAAAAATTCGAGAGCTACGAGAGGGTGCTGAAATCGAACGGCGACCAGAGTCACGTTTCGCAAGATTTTGAAAAAAAAAAAAAAAAAAACGAACCGTTCGAAATGGATAATACGTTTATCAAAAGTATAAAAGTATAAAAATCCAAAGATCACCGTAATCGTTTCCAATGAGCAATGAAACTCGTAAAAAACTCGAAAAAACGCGGCCTCAATCGCGAGAACACCGCCGTAAGTAGAAACAGTCGGATGTGGCGAGCCAACCGGCGTTTGGTCAAACGTTTCCCGACAGAGCAACAACAAAAAAAAAAAAAAAAAAAAGAAAAAAAAGACAATAATTTCCGAACGCCGCTGAAAGCAGCGCCCTCCCGGCAAAAAGCTCCCTCGACAGCTCGTCGGCAAAATGCGCGTATCCGACGCGCGGATAATACAACCTGCAACGGTTGCAAAGTGCGCCCGGAACAACGCGCGCACGCGGCCGTGTCAGCGGGTTTCGCGCGCGCGCTCTTCTTCCCTCCCCGATACTCCCGTCCCTCGCCGAAGCACATCGTTTTGGCACCTTTTAATTAGAATGTCATATTTCTCTCGTCGGCATTTCTCTCTCTCTCTCCCGCGAGTGATTCCGCCGCCGCATACAAATTACGGTATTCACTATTCACTATGTATAAATAGTTCGTCGACGCTGAGTACGCAGAAAAATTCGTCGCCCCCTTCGCCTCCGGGTCGTCGAGCTACTCGTCGGAGGGACTGCGCGTCGAGCCTGCCCCTCTCGTTTTTGTTTACTCACTACGTGTGCGCGATAAATCTTACTTACTTGACTATTTTACGTTTTGCGATGTATCTCGCGCGTCGCGCCGCGCGCTATCGGCCTCGTTATCCTCGCGTTCGACTTACTTGTACGTAATTATAAACGGCGCGCGTCGCGACGTCGTCGTCCGTTGCCGTCGCGCGTCTCCACGTTTTTATTGTATATGTATACACGGCGCAATCGACAAAAAAACCGAAACAAAAAAATTGGAACACACACACACACGCGCGCGCGCACGCTTAATTGTTTAATCGTGTCGCTACATGCGTGTGTGCGAGGACAAGAGCGAGTGCGCGATTGATTTTTTTTTTCGTAAAAAAATGTCTCTCTCTCTCTCTAACTGACCGCTTGCGGAGTTCGGACGTGCGTTTTTTCTCCCCCGTATCCGTTCTTCCTCCTTTTTGTTCTTGTTCCTGCGTGGCGCACCCCCGTTGCCGAACGACTCGGCCGTTAATATTTATATTTATATATATCTATACTTTGTATTCATATACGTATAATAATGCTTAGGAATTTTCTCGCTTGTTGCTCTCGACATCTATTACAAAGTCCTTTTGTGCGATTATCGTTTCCGCTTTGGCGAGCGTCTCCTTTTACCGCGAAGCTTTTTCGCTCCTCTCGTTTTATGCCCCGCACCTTGGAAGAAAGCGAAAATGTAGCGGCGCCATAAGCAATTTTCACGTCTCCGCGGTTTATGTGCATTTATACAATTTGCATTCGAATTTTCGTATATATAGGCGAATTTTCGCGCTCAAAATTTAACGTAATAATATTATATTTCCATTCTAGAGCGCTTCGAGCTCTCGCGAATCTGTATACTTTGCACATTTACCGTTATCCCCGACAGAGCCAAATTAAAAGAGCCGATACGACACCAATTTGAAATCGGTCATAATCCCGAAATTGAGAAAATACTCGTACGGCTGTATACACGGAGAGAGAGCAGCGGTGAAAATTCATTACACGAGCCGTACAGTTTCGCTTTTCAAGACACACCGTCCCCCCCCGTTCGTTCCGCGCGGAGAGTGACTCTCGCTATCGCGAGAGCCAAAAATTGGATAGAGCTTCCACGAAAATCCGGCGAAATAGCCCGATTCCCGGGCTATCGGGGCCGATCCCTTTGTCGTCGCGCAGTTGGCCATTATATCCCAGCGGTGCGCGGCGAGAGGTGCGATTTAGAAAAAAAAGTTCCCTCCTCCCGTGAAGGTCGATTCGACGAGCTCGCGGTGAAAGAATTGCGTTTTAGTCCCCAATTTTTATGCATCGACGAGCTCTCGACGATATTAAAAGCCGCCGACGAACGCGACAATAACGAAGGATACGTTCGTCGCCCTCGGCCGCGTTTACAAAAATTTTTCCTTAAAAAAGACAGTCGGTTTATTTGCAAATTTGATTGTTCGTGATGGGTGTATATATAAAAGGTTCGTCCTCGCGACGGGGTGCGACTTTTATGCTGTTTTTTTTTTATTTTCTACCGGCCGCGGTGGATACCGAAGGAGGTAAGCGAGAGTGGCTTCCCTCGCCGAAAATTCCTTGGAAATTTTACAAAAATAA
The DNA here is from genome assembly GCA_900474385.1 of Ormyrus pomaceus. NCBI lineage: Eukaryota > Metazoa > Arthropoda > Insecta > Hymenoptera > Ormyridae > Ormyrus > Ormyrus pomaceus. Next base: position 8,429 of record UCOM01002517.1, on the reverse strand, counting down.
CGCGCGCGCGCTCGCGTTATTAACGCGATAGAGCCGAGTTTCCGAGGTGAAACGTTTATACCCGTTTGAGACGGGAAACGTCGTTAGATCGGTTCGTGCGGAGAAGCGGAAAAAGGCTGGAACGACCATAAAGTGAATAAAAATGTCGGCCGCCGCCTCCTTCCCGAACTTGGCTGGCAATCTATCGAAGGATCTGCTCTCCTTTTTCCACGAGCGGATACGGAGCGAGAGAGAGGGAGAGAGAGAGAGAGAGAGAGAGCTTTTTTCACGAAACGCCGGGCTTTTTAAAGGCTCTTTCTCGCGGAGGGAGAAAACGTCAAGCGAGGGAGTAATAAAGGCATTTCCCAATCGTCGAAAGATTGTTTCTAATAAGGAGAGTGGACAGGTGCGAGGAAAGTAAAAGGGGGCGGGGAGGGGGGACGAAGAAGCTCGACGCGAGACGGCCGGTACAACGAACCTAAAAAAGTCGTAAAAATAAAGCTCGTTTAATGGCGCTTTAGCCTTGGCAGAGACGAGCTACGAGCTCTCGCGATGCTGCAAAGTCGTCGCGGTTCGATTTGCCAGGGGTAGTAGGAAAGGAGGCGGTTAGCCAGCCGTGTCTCTCTCTCTCTCTCCCTCTCTCTTTCTCCGTCCCACCGACGACGGGAAGAGCCGCAGAAAGAGAGAAGGTAAAACGACGGCTTTTACAGACACTCAACGTCAAGCCCGTAGGAACGGAAAGTTATCTCGTTATCAAAAGTGAACGCGACAAAGAGCCTACTTACGCGTACGTGTGTTTGCGTATGTGTGTGCGCGCGTTTGTGTAGTCGTGTGCCTCTTGTTTTCTCGCGCGCGTGTATATATATATACGTACTCTGCACTCTCGGAGAGAGAGAGAGATGTCTAGTGTTGTCGCCCGCGCGAGGAGAGCTTTTGCATTCGTTCGGCAATTTCGAAATTTTCAACTTTTTCAGATTTACGAGCCCTCCCCCCCCCTCCCGTTTTTCCACGGGAAAACAAGGCTATTTCGACAAAACGATATTCGCTCGTAAAAGCACAGTCGACGACTGTTGCTCCCGGAAGGGGGCGATCTTTTCCTCCCCTCCCCCGCACTCTGTATATACGTACACGCAGAGCCAAGCATACAGACCGTAAATCTCGTCGAGAAAGCAGCAGCAGCAGCAGCAGCAGCGACGACGACGGCGACGGCGGCGGCAACAACAACAACAACAACAACAACGAGAAGAAAGAATGGGGGCGGCGAGAGAATGACGCGATCATCATCCTTGTCCGCCTGACAGTTTTTTTTTTTTTTCTTTTTTTTTCCTTTTTTCGTTCGGGGGGGGAAACAAGAAGGAAGAAAAGAGTCCGTGCGCGCGTCTCTTTTAGAAGGAGCTCGGCGGCGCCCCTCAGTAGCCCCGATTCACCCCAGTCCTGTTTCTGCTGTGCCACTTGCACTTGAGTATGCGCACGTAGGTGCGACGGAAGGTCGCGTTGCAGAGCGCGTAGCACACCGGGTTCACCGTGCTGTTTATGTAGCAGAGGTAGTAGAAGAAGTCCCAGAGCTCCTGCGGTATGCAGCCGACGCAGGCGGTAAGCGGCTTCAGCAGTACGAGGATGTTGTAGGGCGTCCAGGTGATGATGAAGGCCGCGAGGATCGCCGAGAGCGTCTTGGCCGCCTTCTTGTCGGCCTTCTTCTCCTGGGACTTTTTCTTCTTCTTCGGCGCCTTGGCGGTACCGCCTCCGCCGCCGCCGCCGCTCGCCGACGCGGTGCCGACGCCCCGCTGAATGTTCTTCGCGCTGAGGGGTATCCTCACGTCCTGCATGACGGAGGGCCGCCTCGCGAGGGCGCGACTGTCATCCTCCGCCGTCGCCGCCGCCACGACGATCTCCTGATCCGGGCAGTTGTAGAGCTCCCGGCCCGTGCGCACCGGGTGGAACGTTATCACCTCGTCCGTGTACATCTTTATGCTGGGCGCCTCGACCGCGCCGTACTTGCTCACCAGCTGGCTGTCCTTGTCGCCGCGCGGCGCCGAGCTCGCCGGCAGCCTGATCAGGATCGTGTACACCTGCTGCAAGCAGAAAAAAAAAAACAGACGAGCGGAACGCGCGACGTTAGTTTGCGCTCGATTGTGTATCTTTGAGGGATTCCGCGGCGGTTTCAATTAGGGGATATGGGTGGTGGAGCGTCGATGCGGGGAAAAAGCGTGCTTTATTTTACTTAATTTTCCCGAGAGACGCGGGTAAGTACCGTCCTTTCAATTCGCTTTTGTACTTTAAATGATGGCATAAGTTTCGTGTGTAAGTCTCGAGGCGGGATTCGCTTATTCCCCGGTGTATCCTACTTCTTTTATCGAAAGCACGCCTTTCCCGCTTTACGAGGGAAACTGTTATTTTTGAAAAATCGTTGTAAAGAAGCCCGCCGTGCTTTCTTTCAAACACGAGGCGAAATTCAATGAAAGGAACATTTTTTTTTTTAATTTATGGACATTTAAGATTACTTGTCCGAGCAAATGTGAGAGATATTCATCGGGCATAAATGAAATTTTAATCTTTCAGCAAATAATTTATACTTTCGGCCGAGCTTTTAGTTAAAACTGCAGGTCCTTTTGAATGCGCTGCCTTGTTTCAGGGCATCGTTAAATTCTTTTTATTGCATAATTCCCGGATACATAGGTAACGTATAAATTACGAAAATTATGCCGTCGAGGAGCCCAGTACATTATAAATTTAGATTAATGAAATCATATGCGCGTGCATCGATTGTTACGTTGACCAGAGGCAAACGAGTTAATTAATATAATTGTGTTTACGGCGAAGCGTGTGCAGGTGTGTCGATTAATTGAATTACTGCGCGTGCAGTAATTATTAGACGCGTGTTAAATTATTATTTTTAAACTCGATTTTTGTTTCTAATCAAACCAAAGAATACTATTTTAAACGGACAGGTTATTTAGTTTTGAGTTTTGACTGAACTCAACAAGTAAGGAATATGTTGGAATTTTTTAAAAATAATTTCGTTAAATTATTGATCAATGAGAATATGGAATAACGAATTATTTATATATAATTTTTTAGTAAATTTCATCCATTCGTTACAATGCGGAAAATAAAATATAAGAATAAAAGAAATAATCGGATTTACACGTATAAAAAGCGATGAAAAGTATGGAATAATTAATGCACAATTCTATCGCTTATTTAATAAAAAAAAAAACCGTGATCGCCTCTGAAACTGAATTTAACGCGACTCGAAAATGTACCCAAAGGCCAGTTAGTTCGTCGAATCGCGCACTTGAAATTCCCTTTGGCCTCCGCGCTACGCGTATACGTCCATTGTTCGGCCGCGGCGCGCTAAATCCCGTAATGGACTCGAATTGATTTCCCCCGGAAAGCCGACAAATAATCGCGAGAGCCAATGTAATACGTCGCGAGAGGAGCCGAAGAAGCGATCGACTGCGGCGGATGAGCCCCCGGAGAGGGAGAGAAAGTAGCGGTCAGCGTCGAAAATAAAAGGCCGAGGAACCGGGCCTGTCCCGAGCTTTATTTCGCGACGGTGAAAATGTCAATTGCTGGTCGGCGAGGCACCGCGGAATGCCTTTGTGTACTCTGCGGCGGGGGGGGGGGGGGGGGGGGAAGGGTCAGGTTATACGGTTCTCGATAATAGTTGCACGGCTTGTAAAGCCTTTTCTCCGGCTCTCTCGGAGGATACAAAGGCCGCGAAATTTGGCCGGAGTCCAGGAGGAGAGAGAGATAGAGAGAGAGAGAGATCAGCTCCGGAACTCCGCCAACTCGAAACTTGTTCCGATTTTCTTTTCGCGCGCGCGTCGCGATCGGGGAATCGCGGCGTGGCAATATCATCTCGTGCGCGAAAGCGATCTTATTTTTGTCGAGAGTTGGAGAGGCGCATTGAGAATTTGCGCCGGGGGAAGCCCCGCGCGATTTCCAGATCGATGAGCGCGCAGCTCTCGAGTGCATCGAGTTGTGCTCTGGACGGACGACAGCCACCGTGCCGGAATTTGTTTTTCCCCCGCACGCAGCGGTGTCGCGCTGCCTCGGCTATTGCGAACGTCCAATTTTTGGCTTTTCTCGCTACTTTGATGCCGGATTCTTTGAGCTCGCGATTAAATTCGAATTTTAGGTGTACGCAAATGGTAAATGCGAATTAACGAGGAGATGATGATAGTTGTAGCTTTTTGATTGCGTTAAAGCATCCCGGCGTAAACCGTAGCTTACTCTTTTAGCGAATTTCGGTATTAAATTTTCAGTTGGAAAGTGTACTCATTTCGTAAATTACATTCTCCTTTTATTGGAATGGTCTAAGCAGATTAAATAATGGTAATAAAGCATTCGGCACTTTTTACATTATGAAGTTCATTAAATCCCTTTTAAAATCTCATTAATTTTTATAACTGCAGCGAGGAGGGTACAGGAAAGAGAAAAAAGTTTGCAAAACTAAAATTATAAGCGCAGTAGTAAATATACGAGTATAAAAAATTTTTTTCTAGCGCGGAACCCAGTTTCTTTATTTACTGCATAAATAACTTTCGTTTCTTTGTCAGGCACATTTTTAAGCCGGTAAAGGATATAACAGAGGTATGCAAAACTGGCATAGCTGCATATTTATTGAGAATGAATGTATTTGAAATTCACTAGTATATAAATCTTCTGTATCTTTGAAAAGTGTGCGAAAAAAAACCTGCTTTATATGTATAAAGTTTTTCCGCGATACGTGCAGTACAATTTCCAAAAGTAATGCGAGAAAAGCTCGCGAGGATTATTATTGAGGATGAAAGAACGTTGTTGTGATTTTAACGGTATGAAGTTAATTTCTACGTTTCAAACATAAAATGTTATAGTGAAGAGATAAAATTATCATTTCCAGTGTAACGACGGATTAACTTATAATGTCTACGTAAACAAAGTTTACGTACAATCCCAGGTAAACGACACGAATTTTACACATTATTTTACAGCAGTTAAACCTACAAAGTACCCTTTTCCTCTTCCCAATACAACTGCAAAGTAAAAAATCTAACATATTCCAGAGCCAAAAATATCAAGTTCCACTACTCACCGAGTCATTGGACATGACGCTCGCGACCGGCGTCTCGAGTGAGACGGGCGTGAGCGTGTCGTCGTATCCCGGTCCGGTGCGGCTGCTCTCCGGGCCGCCGGGCTCGTCCTCGTCGTCGTCCTCGTCCTCGTCCTCGCGGCCGCTGTGCCACCAGGCGACGCACCACATCTTCAGCCACGTCCAGGACAGCGGCCGATGCTGCTGGAACAGGGCACCGCGACAAAAAGCGGGCCCGAGCGTCATGAGATCGTTCGCCGGATTTTTTTGTTTTGTTTTTTTTTTACGAGCGAGCTGGGCCTCGGGTTATCGAGGGATTATAATTTGCCGTCTTTGTGTCGTTTTAAAGTTTTAATCTCGAGATTTGAAGCGAAATATATATTTCTTAGTTTACAAGTCGACTAAACGGGCTCGCTTGCTAATTTCGGGGGATTAACGCGCGATTTCGAGTGTCTCGAGGGTTTAGCTTGGATTGTTTGCAAGTTCCGCCGCGTCTTGGAATTAATTCGGAGAAAATATCGGCTGAATATTGCAAGGTGGAGAGAGGCAAAATGTTGGTACTTTTTTATTTTTAATGTCCGCTGCGTTAATGAACTGACAACGGAGAAATATATAACAGCTACGAAAATGAGCTTTCGCGAGTTAAATATCATTGTGACTTGTTTATTTTACGTTATCTTTTAAATTAGAAAAATTACGCAGATGCTCGCAAAAAGTAAGCTTGAGAAAATAAGGAAATAATAACATTTTCTCCAATTAAAGTGTGTAGCTACAAATTATGTAAACATATGTTAATGTACTTTACGTAAGGAACAAAATAAGAATTAGTATTTTAATGCAGACTCGCTTTGCTTTCCAAATGCTTTTCCAGAGAAAGATGTTTTGCATGTACATATGCTTTTTATTTACCCGGATCGTTAGCATAATTTTTGCGTGTCTATTTTTTGTCAAGATATTAAAATTTTCAGATGTATGTACGTAAGAAAATAAACCATAAAATTTGTATCTTTACAAAAACGCTAATTATACTCCGCTTTAATGCTTTTTATACAATAAAGCTCATTAAGAGCTTTAAAAAAAGAACGACTTTTATGCTTAATGAACAGCGCGCAAGCAAGTTTTTTTCCTATCAAACATGTTTCGCCCTTAGCAAATTACAAAAGCAAACTCTGCACTCCGACGTGCAGCGTATTTGCTCTCCCAGTCGTTACACCGTCAAATACAAGCAGACTTTGAACCGCTAATAACATTAAATTAAAGAACCGCAAAAGTTTGCAAAGAGGGTATATACCGAGTGTGGCACTCTCTCTCGCTTTGGCAAAAAAAAAACACCGACTCTCCTGCAACGGACAAATGTGACCTTCCGTAATAAGAGCGCCAAAAGACGCAAAAAGAAAGAAAGAAAAGAGGCAAGCAAAAAAAAAAGAGAACAACCAACAATAACGAGAGACAAAGAGAGGCGGAGAGAAAAAAAAGAGAAGGGGGGGGGGGGAGTTTGATAGAAGAAAAAACTAATTTCGCCCGATTGACGGTATTAAAAGAGCTCGCTCTTAGCCCGCAGTCATGAAGTAATAGAAGAATATAATAATAACTTACTACTACTCTGTGCTGAGGATAATGCCTGTCGAGATAGGAAACCGCAATATGCGTGGAATTCACCTCATCTCCTGCGCCCGTGCTCGACTCGCTCCGCGGCCTCCTGGGCTCCTCCATGTCCAGAGCCTCGTCGCTAAGCAGCAGCAGCAGCAGAGAAAGGGAATATTACTTTAGCGATTAAAAAGCGCCGCCGCGATTTTTCTCCCTCTCTTCCTCTTTCCCCGGCGCACTTTTTTTCGAACGCACATTGCACACGCGGCTACTGCCCGAGTGTCGGGAGACGCGAGATTATTAGATATCAGACCGAGGCGTTTTTTTTCTCTCCCGGCAGCGGAGAGGATATATATCGTTCCCTCGGTTTCCTGCCTCTCAGCGCGTTCTCCGCGTTTATTAGATCCTGCGTATAATACGCTTCTTCTTTTTGCGTTCGGGCGAAATGGAAATAGAACGGGAATGCGCTCTGCTTTATTTTCATTCGTTTCTTCTCGACGGCGAAATCCGGTTCAGTAGTTTGAAAACATTTGTTGCGTCAACTTTGCTCCTGACGTTTGAATTTATTTTATGAACGATTACGGGACGCGAACGTATGTACGATGCTAAATTGAATTATTTCTATACAGCGATTTATTGAATTTTGTTTTCTATTTTGACGAAAGTCTTGTTTGCGTTTCGCATCGACTTGAATTTAAAATTGCAATTTATTTTTTGAAATTTATCCTTCTTATAATTGATTTAAAAAAGAAACAATAGTGTTAATCGAAATAAATTAAACGGTCCTTTAGAGCAAAGATACAAATAAAACTTTTAGTAGTTCAAGATCGAACGGTAGTAGATAGGCTGCATTTCGCCAATACAAAATTATGAAAGTGCGAACGAGCAGATTAGAACTTTGTCAAACAATTTCGTTAATTTATCGAATACATCCCCTAATATCCGGCCAAATATTAGAATTTACCAAATGTTGGTAGGACAGTTGCCTGATTTACAGCTAAATTGCAACAAGTAACGTAAACGAACTTTCCAATATAACGATTAGCTCGCGGGATAAAGCACGAAATTTAGGTGCAAAGTTGCCCGGCGCGCATAAATTAGGAAGCGATAATTTTCAAACTTCCACCGACTCGCGCCGCAAAATGGGACCGGCGGCGCAGAGAGAAAAATCGGCATGGAACATGCCTGGCTGTACCTGGAGTTGCTGCGTTTGCTGGCGTCCTGGTTGCTGGCTGCCTGCAGATTCGGCAGGTCCTTCTGTCGCTTCTCCGTCTCCTGCCAGATGCGCCAGTAGAGGAAGGCCATGACGGAGACGGGCACGTAGAAGGCGGCGATCGCCGTGCCGAAGGTGATGTAGTGGTTCGTCTCGATGAACTGGATGTAGCACTGGTCCTTCGGCACTCGGCGCTCGCCCTCGATGTACGGCCAGGCGTAGATCCACGGCGGCCAGAGCAGCAGCGATATGCCCCAGGCGCACGCTGTTTCAGATCAATTTCGTGTTTTAGCGAGTCGCGTTATTGTTTTTTTGCGAAAGGATTCGGAGGGAGAATAAAGGATTTTAACCAGAAGTTTCAAGTCGGATGTTCCGAGTTTTAAAGCTCGATGTGATTGGTTGATTAATTAAGGAGGGTCCTCAGTGATATCAAAATAATACCACAATAATAAAAAATTGGTATAATGTTAATTGCAAATACACGAACAAACTCACAAAATTTGAACACGATTGACCATTTATTTTCGGAGATATTAGTTATTAAAATTAATCAATTTAACATGCGATTAGCATCAT
>UCOM01002516.1:0-25503 GCA_900474385.1 Ormyrus pomaceus | reverse complement strand
CCCCCCATCGCCCTGACTACTGGAATTGTTCTCTTCATGATTTATTATTATTTAAAATAAATGTTTTCTGCGAATTGAATTTTTTACTTGAATCGTGTAGTTTTTTTTATCTTCAATTCAAAATCAAAATTTATACATTATTGATTATAATTATATTAACGTACCTAACTACTGAACATTATCATTATCTTTTTTTTTCTGACCGTCTTGGCTTATAAAAAATGCGTTTTTAATTTTCAGCTTAAAGCGTAATCTTCAGATTATCCTTCATAATAAATCTAGATTCATAAAAGTTGCTTTAAAACTGAATTTCGCAATAAAATGACTAACAGTTACGGTAACAAATTTTACAAGAAATATTACTCAAAACTTGAGTCAGGATGTTAAACTGCCTATCGAGTAAAATATGTTCAATCAAATTTATACAGATTTTTATCAGATTGGAAGTCAATAAATCAAAAAGGTTTGATTAGACGTATTTTATTTAAAAGGTAATTTGATGAACGAATATTATATGCGTATGTGTGGATCAATTGCACGAAAAAAAAAAAAAAAATGTGACAATAGCAGCTACATTCTGATTTATAATTTGTGCGTAAATCATCAATAATTTGTTTTATATATCAGTGTTCAAATATCAACGTACTGTCTTTATCAGATTTGCAATCATTAGAAGTTATACTTAACTTATTCAACTATTGAGTATATGTAATACGATAATAACATAAATTCAATTAGCATAAAAATTTAAAGTAAACTTGATGTAAAAGTAATTTCTAAAAGTAGACTATACATATAACCATATAAATTATTGCATCTCCACTAGTTCCTAAACTTATAATGTCCTGAAGTATATTTCACGCCACTCTGTTTTATGTCCCATTCTACCATATATATAAAATCTCGCTACTTCTATGAGCATTTGAACATTTTTATTGACTACACGTAAAAGCTACTATTTTCCGGGCATTATGAAGGTACTTTACGCGAAAAGCATCAGCTAGGCGTTCCAAAAAGTTTGCAGTCATTAATATACAATAATTTTCTTTTGCATATAACAATTTGTTTAAAGAATCATTAAAACAAATAATACTACCGAAAATTTATTTTATCACCTAAATTTCAAACAATGTAGCAAAAAAATAATAAGCAATAGTATGTAATTAGTTCATGGGCGCAGGGCCGTGGTCTGCATAGTACCTCTCGGAATACAAGATATTTTAAACGGTTTTTATATTTAAGTATACAGAAAGTTGAATAAACAGAATATACAAATTTTTGAAATTTTGATAAATCTTATTAGCTTAATAATTTTTGTGTATATGAAGTTAAAAATGAGGTTTTCATTTATTAGCTTTTACTATAACTGGAAAATAGTGATTTAAATATCCGCTTTATTATCAAAATTCACTATAAAGTTTAAAATATAGTGTTATTTGTCTGGAAGATAAATTTACGTACATAAGTATTATCAAATACAAAGCCACGTCGCTTCCTTAGTTATAACAATTTCGATGGCTTACCACAAAACCACGAAGGCAATATTGCCATGACTACACTCTTTAATCTTGAATTTAACTTTCAGATAATGTGTAAGAAAGAGTAGCACATATAGCACTGAACATATCACTTTCTCAAGAGTTCATAATACATTTTTATCGTTATTGTTAAATGAAAGTTTAAGATAACTAAAATATTTCATATTAACGTAGTAAAAACTATAGTTATGATGAATTTAGGAGTTTATCAGTAAACAAATCAATAATATGCACTATGGTGGTACCTAATTTATCGCTATATTTATAAGAGCTAAAATATACTCAAATAATAATTTTTTCAATGTGTTACGACGAAATAAATGCGGAGGAGGAATTGAAAAAAAAGGGCACCGGACTTACCTCGGCTGGGAATCGAACCCAGGACCTTCCGTTTTCGCGACGGATGCTCTACGGGACGACGCCTCGTAATCAGACCTCTTAAACGCGTCATCCCGTGACAAATGAGTAAAACTTTACACTCACACGTGCTAGCCGTACGCGAGTCAGCTGTACCGGCCCGAGTGATTCGGGATCGTACAAGGATATGATGAGGTATTATTCTCGGGTTGCGAACTGTTAGCAATTTTTAGAAATATTTTATACCAATCAACAGCGCATGATGTGATTGTGTTTCATCCCAGGTCTATCTGCAGGATTCGTCAGTAAGTCAACGTAGACAGGCCCTGCCTCAGACGTTCGAAAAAGATTTTTCCCCCATTTAATTAATTTAAACGTTTTTCTTTTTCTTTCTCTTAATATTTATAACAATCATTGTAATAACGATTGTACACTAGGTCCAGATTCCAGAAGTCTTAATTACGCATAAAGCATGTTAATTTCAATAGATTATCCCCACACACATAGAAGACTTAGCCGATGCGCTGCACGTCATGTGTTTGATAATGCGGATGTTTTTCACTAAATTAAAAAGTGGCCTGCGCAGGCCGCTATAAAAACCCGCACATTTCGCGATTTTTTACCTTTTGCACAAGTACCCTGTAGTAGTCGGAGAAGTGTAAATCAAGTGTCTAATTAAGTCCTGATCGTAAGTAATTTAATTTCATGATTATAATTTGCGCCAGAAGATTTTTATTATAAAACTTAAGCGGTTACACAGCGGTTACAACTTTGCGCGGTTATACAGAATTGAGATATTCGGCAATAATTAAACATAAAAATATGTGAATAAATAATCTAAAGAAATATATATTTGAATTACATAAAATATAATATATGTATGAAATTTAATATATACGCATAACCGAATTAACCAACAAAATTAAATATTTAAGTATTGTATTGCATTTAAAAACCGTTTGTGCAAAATAATGATTTAAATTCTTAAGGTGGTTCTATGGTTTATTAATATATTCAAGAAATTATTAAGACTTTGCAAGCACATAGTGTAAAGCAAGTACAATACAAATATACAAATGTTCTGTATCTGCCCATAGAACTACCTTAAATAACGAACGAAACTAAAAATCGGAATTGAATCATTTATACATTCCATTTATAAATCTAACTAATTATTTCACCAGACATTGTTCGCCTAGATTTTCCTCTCAATCTCTCTCCGAACACTTTTTTATCCTCAATACCAAGATTCCCAAAATCTAAATGACAATACCTCTACAAGTGCACTGTCTTCTCATTTCTCTATTAAATTCTAAAAATTTTACCAGAAATCTCATTGTTTCCCGCGATTAATCCTCTGTTAGATTCTTCCTCGTGCAGTGCAGTCTAGCTTTGGTGTTCGCATAGAAAATTCGATGAATCGCGAATGTTGTTCGTGCAACTGTTCGTCTTGGTCTTACTAACCGTCGCGAGTTCCGCGACCCTTCTCGACTGCCCGTATTCTCACAACGAAGTCAACAAATAAAAGGATAAAAATTTTAATTCACTAAATAACAATATTCGCGACACGGTTCTCCAGCAAAAGCCGTATTTCCCTTCTGAATTCATCAAAGCCACGCTATTCCGTCTGTAAGCGCATGCCGCTCGGCATTAACATACATTTATTATAAGGAATTGTAATAAATTTTCAAAATACGACTAAAACGTTCTCAAACGTAACAGTCTATTCAAAACTAGTGACCAGCCGGTGTAATTCGAACGGAACATCCTCCTATTAAAAACTGGTGACAAAGCGTTGATATTTGGTTGTATCGTGTATTAATATATACTCAACCATAAACTGGCGCTATGTGTGAAATTCAGTCCGTCGTGCAAAAAAGTATATAAACGTAGTAGTAACTAACTAAAAAAAAAGGTGAGGTGATAAAGTATAAAATAAAAAAATTCTCACTTTAAAAATTTTCTTCTATAAAATTCATAAAAACTAAATTGATATTTAAACAGAGAAATTCAATCGTGCCGCAAAGAAAATAAATATCAAATTTATTCACTAGACTTTAAAATTAAATTTTCTTTTAAAACTTTAAAAATCTAAAAATCCATTTTCTCATAAAATTCGAAGGAAAGGCTAGTTAATCTTACAATAAAAAAAAAGTTTTTTTAATAAGTGTTTTTTGTGCACTCATTAGTTTATTTGGCAGAAATTAGTACTTCTTTTTTATCTTTCTAAATTCTTATATCAAATTTCGCTTGTATTCAAAATTTTGCTGAACTACCGATATTCATGTTCTTGGTATACTTTAATTAGCAACTATAAAAGAAAAGAAATTAGAAGACCAAGATTACGCGTTTAGATCAATAAATGCCATTCATCATCCATTGATACTGAATTTTGACGAGGGACGGTAATAAAACCTTATCGCTTCGTCTTTCAGAAATGATTACTCGATTAGATAAATGTCAAGATCATTATAACTTTTATCATGACTACTGCGATCAAAGAGCCAATGTCAGAAGTAACCAAAGAATGACAAACGATCATTTCTGGAATGGAAATCAAGAAGAGAATGCGTATTCGCTAAGACAGCTGTTTGGAAATGCGAACTGCATTATAGACTCCTCTTGCTCCTCCTCGAATAATCCCTCCGGATATCTGCTCAAATTAGATAAAGGAATTAACCGAATTATGGCAAAAATCAATCAGAGACAACGAGCCAGGTTTACTAACTACTACTACTGGGTAGAAGTTGAATTTTCTCTTTCAACCCTCTTTCAACAAAATTAAAAAATATTCTAAATCAAGACACCTCGCACACATATAGCCTCGCTTCACATATACATCCAAACTAACTTCGAGACTCCATTCAATTCTTAACACTGATCCATTGCCAACTTCACAATAATCTATTCCAAAAACACTATATTTCAGAAAAGTATGCTGGAGTTACTCAGATTCAATGTCTTATTCCAGTGGCATCGTAAGGGTAGAAAGATTGTAAGAATATTCAATAGAAGCGAAAACGATACCTTTTGGCTAGCCAGTCGATCCCCCAGTGATGCTTATGACTTGAGAAGACTATTCGGAGAACCGCCTAAAGAACAGAATTATGGGCTGATGTCCAGCAACCCCTTCTTGCTAAAGCACCCAGACAAATTTGTTAAAAATATTCTAAGACAAGTGTGCTTTAAAAAGAAACAAAAACTCATAAACGACCGAAATTGGCTGTCTACTGAATTTTATCTCTCAAACCTCTTTTACCAAGATGAAATAATCGTATACGCAGGAAACCCCAAGAAAACCATTAGTATAAAATTTAACCGTGTCTCCGTTTCATTTTACATTGGAGAAATATACATTTCCTCATTGTAAAGAAAATAAGTTAGGATTTATTAACAACCTACAAGTCATATTGAGTTAATTCAATTAAGAAATCTCAAATATGGGCCATCTCTAACGAACCATCGTAATTATCTGTTACAAGGTAGGAAAAATGTTCTAGAACATATATAATCTACACTTCACGAGCAGAATGGAAAATAGCAACAGCCATAAACATCAGCGATTTCAATCATGATGAAAAACTCTCAGGACAACTAGAGATTCTGGAAGAAATCTGTCCTTGCAACCTCACTCAATGCAATAATGATCTCACAAGAGCAAACCACACTGAGCTCAAAAGAATCAGGTATTTCGAAATTTACATTTTGCAGAGCTCTCATCACTAAACCTATATCTTTATGAAACCCCTAATCTAGCTCATTCATAAGAAATTATTCAAAGATACACTAATAGCCTTCATCGAAGCACCCATCTTTGTTCAACATCACGAAGAAGAGGTAGTACAAGCTACGGTAAAACTATTTCAACTACCCCAGAAACAGTCACAAGGAACTTGGATCCTAATTATTTTATCCCTCATCATATCTTTTACTGTCAGAAACATTTTCACCCTGAAAGCATTCAAGCATTAAATGATTTCCCAAAGATAAATCTACAGTGAAGATGAAACTATCCCTCTTGAACACATTCAAGCTTAAGATCGCATGATTGTGACTCAGCTTACGTTTGGTGCTTAACAAGATGCTCTTTCTGTCACTTACTCAGTAATATGTATAATCGTTTTACAGAATCCGATCTGAACAAACCAAGCTTACTTTTATATCTCATCGTTGGAACTGCTTTATTTCCTTATGATCTTTACCAATTCGAGTACAATCCAGAACTGTATTTTGAACAAGTATAGGAACCTACAAATGCTCTATATTTTGTCTAAATTATTGGATGATTGATACACCAACAAATATTGACAAGCTAGTTTCATTTGAATTTAGGATTAAGGAATAAATTAGTCAATTAAACCATATTTGTAGAAGTTCAGTATAATTCTGCAACCTAATTGTATCAATGACGTCTCGTCTTCAATCTAGCTTATCAACCACCGAAGAATTACGTATTAAAATTCAGATGGAAATGAAAATTACTCGTCCGGTCCTTTTTCGAGAATTTCAATATATTACCATTAGTACTATTGGTACATCAAATGCCATCGTTATACGAATACAGAAGCTAAAGGAATTTCGATTGAACTTTTTTCACCTCAAAAATGATGACAAACGACTACTTACTACCTCCTCCATGGTACATGCGAAACCAAGCACGAATACTGCAATAAGCGAATTAATATTAGTATGTATCCTCGTTATATAACAATTAACGAACGAAAACAAAACGTCCATATTTTTATACCAACGACTTCAAAGACTAGAAGTACGCCTCAAATCTATGATAGAGCTACTACTCTCGGAAGAAGATGCTTTACCTCCTCCTCCACTACATAATTGCTCCACGGATTCGAATTACCAGATATCCCATGCATTGAGATTCGTACAGTACCAACTCTACCAACCACACCACCTGCACCCAATTACTCGGCATGACGCTTACAGCAAATATAATAAATAAGTAATTATATTATAAATTGTAAACACCTACCTTCCATTTCTCCTTATAAAAGGAGAGGTGTACGTATGCGAATGCCCTCCCAATGTCTCAAAATTCTTCCCAAATGAATTACACATAACTAATCTCAAGAAAACGGATGCAGGCCATAAAGCTCTTTACACCCTATTTAAATTTCTTGTTGCTTGCTTTGCTTTCACCTCAAATTTTATTTTATAATAATTCCAGACTCTAAAAGCAAATTCGCCTACCACCCTGCAGGAAACGACGCATTGTATTTGACGGTATACGAAATTGACCTACTTCTCCAGAAAATTCCAACATCAGTGCAGGGCGCGATAGAGCCTCATATCCTATTAATAGACGACGACGAAGACAGGGTAAGACTACCATCTGCCCATGAAGAAACCATCGACACTTTCGTTATGGCTATGAGCAGGGATTTATCGATTGCCAGCACACTATAGAAGTCACAGGAATATGCAAGCTCTGCAGAAAATACTTTCATAAGTATGGCGAAAAAAGATTCTCCTACCGAGTACGACGGTCGTCCATCAAACAACTGACGAGATACACACACTAATACAACAATTACAGCCTAGAGTATTCTTAGAAATACTAAGAGTGATCACCGTACACACAATAGACGAAGGAAATGAAGAAGACACGGACGATAAAGGACTTGAGATTCATAGGAACTATGAATAATTTAGATAGGGATCAGCTGTAACGAACTGCCAAGCGGGAAAAATTTCGTCCCTGTTACTTAATTTAAAAATTTCTTTTTCTTTCTCTTAATAATTATAAGAATCATTGTAATAACGGTTGTACACTAGATATAAGAAAAATTAGATTAAGTTTATCGCGCAAACTTTAGATGTCTCAATCATGCATGTTAATTTCAATAGATAAAATAGGTAAAACGATGTTCTAGATTAACCCGTATCCATACACGTATAACTGAGCTGACGCGCTGCACGTCATATGTTTGTATAAGTACGGTTGTTTTTCATTACGTAGCCTGCGCGGGTCACTATAAAAACCTGCACATTTCGCATCTTTTTGCCTGATCGTAAGTAATTTAGTTTCATGATTATAATTCACGCCGGAAGATTTTTATTATAAAACTTAAACCGCGGTTATACATATAGATTGAGCGCGTTTCTTCTACATGTACTTTTTTTGACTAGAAAATGTTTAAAAAATATTAAATTTAAATTGATTTAATTTTAATTAATTTTTAATTTTTTAAAATTTTAAATCTTTTAAACCCGAATAAGAGTAATTAGAATAAAATCTCTCGTTAGACGATTTAATATTTGTAATTTTAATTTTCATGTAGATCCCTTTAGATCAAAGGGCTTTAAAATTTCTTTGAAAACCATTTACTCCACTTACCAGTATAATCAGTAATACCATTGGACTTTAGGTACTTTACAGCTCGTTCGCCAAGATTCGCTGCTTGAGCCCAATTGTAACTCATGGTGTAAAGTGGTGTCAAATTGGAAGGGTAGAAGAGTGCTCTCGGCTTTTGATGCTTAGTATCGTAGTCATACCAGATTCCATCCTTCTCATTCCACAAGACGGCCTTAATTGCTTCGCGGTATTCCTTGGCGATACTCGTGTACAGCTTCATTTTCTGCGCAAAGTAAAGGTTCTATAAGTACACCGATATAATGTAACGCGATCCTTCTAAGTGAATATTTTTTTAGCTATTAATTAAAAATGTCTATTGATTCTGTGTTATAAATTTATAAAAAAAATAAAAAATCAACGCGTTGCTTCGAAATGCAGTAAAGGAATGTCTATCTCTGCATTCACTCCTAATTACGAACAGATAGACCAATCAAATGACGTGCAGAAGGGAGAGCAAGAAGAGTAACTCTCTATTTTCTTGAACATCCGGTGCGAGGGAGCAAATCCCGTAAACCCTGTGTTAGGATCTCTAGAACGTTACACTCACCAGCGAGAGGGCAAAAGAGAAAGAAAAGAGTAATGGAACGAGCGAGAACGAAGATTTACGAGTTTCCTACTTGTCGATGTCCTTACACGTCCCTGCATGCCTCTATATTCTGCGCGGTTTTTCCTTTACAAAGTAGAGAATAATAGTCGTCTGAAAAAACGATTATGTGTTATATTCCAAGAGGAGAGTAAGGTAGAACGATAAACGTCCTGTGCTTAAGGGACTTCAGATTAAAGAGAAAACTTTTTAACATTTAAAAAATTACTGCAAATATATTTTGTTTTATAAAGAAAAATAAAAAGGCAAAAGGAATTCAACTCTCTTAATAAAAACCTTTCAGCTTAAATTTTGCCTTTGAAATGGTTTTTAATTTGTTTTACTCTCGGTTTTAATGAAAAATTTTATTTCATCAAAGGATGTAAAATAAAGAAATTAGTCTGACGAGTATTATATTAAATATTTTTTTAACATTGTATCTTGTGAAGCAGTTTTTACTGTAGAAAATGGATACACATTGAAATTTACGTAACACAAAAAAAATATTTACTTTCTAAGTACAGTTAATAATATCAATAGATATCAGATATTCTTTTCAAAATTTTCTTTGGCTCAGGTTTTCATTTTCTCCTGAAGCTCTCACTTGCTCCGTTTAATTTTTTTCTATTCCCCTCTTTTGGTTATTTTCCTTTCTTTTATTCCCAAATGAGAACATTTCAGAGAAAGATGTTAGATAAGATACGCGTGACAGTTTTGTACGTAGTTTAGTATGTAAACACGTGTATCGGAAATCTCAGATTGTCGAAAAGTAGGAATTGCAAACATCCGAAAGTTATTAGAAACACAATTTATGGGAGATAATACGTTACAACAAAGGAAAAATTTCACATTACTCATAAACTGAATAACGATGCTATCCTACGATTCGACTTTCCATTCAAGTTTAACTATTTTACGTTTTAATTATTTCAATAAATATAATTATACAAAAATAATGATGATATCAATAATAGTATTCTTACTTGAGAAGACCCAACGAATTCATGAAACTATGAATTTATCGGAGAAATTGATTGAATTTCTGATATAATAAATGTATTTTAAAAAACTAAAGATCAAACAGACATTTTCATTTGACTATCGTTAAAAAGAAAAAATAACAAATAAAAGATTTTTTTCGTTTTAAATATTGTGTTGTAGATTTAAAATCAGATTGCAAAATAAGCGCATAAAGCGAATCTATAAACACAATACTAACTCGTTCAGTTCGTATTTAAAGACTACGCTAATTCTTAAGAACAATTGCAGGCATAAAAAAAAGAAGCTTACCGTTAAATTTTTGCTTTTCCTGAAAAAGCCAGAAAGAATTCGGGCGTTTCTTTCAATAAATGCATTTAGGTCGACGGGAATAATGTCTTCGGTCGTGATGTCATGTAGATTGAGCGAGGGTTTGCCATTCTTGTCAATGAACCAACGAGCAGAGAAATCCCAGCCGCTCTCCGCACCCGCCTTCACATTGTTGTAGAAAATGCGTTTTTTCTCTGAATCTGCTATGTTTTCAGCTAGGACGTAGTCTTCCCTGATTATAAATGTAACTTGGTTTGTATTTTGTACAAAATTATGTCAATGTTGATTTTTGCTATTGCACGAGTTGTACGGATGTTTAACTGGATTTTCAAGAATGTACGACTTACCGGTAACTCTCTGGACGCGGGCCATCACTGTTCGTTACATAATGCGCGAGTGTATATGATTTTCCATTCTTAGTGACTTTTACAGTTTTATAACGCATCCAGTAGTTAAATTCCTTTTCCAAAATAGGTAGATTCTTGATGACAAAATCCCAATCTTTGGTCACTTCATAATATTTATCAACCTATAAATTATGTCAAGATATATTTTGTTTCTCACTTCGATTATAAATTTTATCAAATTTATTATAAGTTTTATCTTCTATCTTAAAAAACTCGTAAAAATTCCAAATTAATAGCTGATAAATAGTAACATAAAAAAATGCATACCATGGGAATTAGAAGGGGAGGTTGACTTCTCATTAAGTAATACACGCGTCCACCGTTAGGTATAAATCCGTAAGTATTTACCATAGATAAGAAATTTTCGATAATTCCTCGTGTAGTTTTCCACATATCATTTAAAAGTAATCCTTCAACGACCCAGTAGCTATCCCAATAATAAAATTCTAAAAAACAAAATGAGGCGTAAAATAATTAATTACAAATAATTTACGAAAGGAGGATGCCCACCGATAATGGCAAGTTTCCCTGAGACTATTGAAAGTTTTATATATAGATATATTTTCAACGTTATTCATGAAAGTTAAAACCATCATTATTTTTTTCCCTACATTTCCCTGTATTAAATTTTTTGATAGAAAGAAAGGTCTTGAAGTACTATAAATAATGAAAATATTGTTTGCGTAATTCTGCGTTTTTGCAAGTTTTAATAGCGAGGGAATTTTCTTATGGGCCGCGGGCATTCTCCTTTTCATGATAAATATTTTTAACACACGTATAGCTATTGCTTTCGTTTTAAAGAAGAAAAATAAGTTTCAGCGTATTTCTAATTGTACCTTTAAATCGTCCACCGGGTATTATAAAAGTGTTATCAACGTAAATTAAACTGTGCCTTTTGGGATTGTTTTTGACGTCTGTGGTCATACGTCTGGCCAATCCCTTCCATATATCATTTAGGGCAGAAGCCCAACCGCGATAATGTGAATCCTTGATTCTCCCTAAAATGCTTGGATTCTCGTGCCAATCTGGCAATGTAGCATTAATTAGTTCATTCGTGTCAAGAAAATTATCCTCGACGAAATTCCTAACATCCGTCTGATTAGGTTTGTTGTTTGTTCTGCTCATCATTTCCTTGAAACTATCAATTCAATCAAACATTTTGTTAACTTAGCATACAAGAAAAATAACAGAGGCACAGAAAACAAAAAGTATTTATATTAATTTTAATATTATTTGAAATGTTCAAATTACATAGATTTATTTAAAAAATAGAAAGAACAATTGTAATTTACCATAATATATATATAAGTTTTACTTACTTTGCGAGTGTCACATCTTCATCATTTTTCTGATAAAGATCTACAAAGGTCTTGCTATCTCGAAATATTTCAGACAATTGCACTGTTTTTAACAAATCTCCTTGACAATAAATTGGGCTACAATATAATAAAAAAAAATGTTTATTTTTAGAAAGGCTCTTTGCTGTAATAATAGAAAGAAAGTTAAATTAACACTTTTTTATTAGAAGGCTTATTTTTAATAATCACATTATTTAAATATTTGGATAAAAATTAAAATTCTGTAATAAAACAATATGTTTTTACTTCTACAAATAAATAGTTGTCAGATAGTATATTATTCATTTACAATTGTTAGCATTTACACATTTTTTTCGTTTTTTGAGCTAAATAAACTTTATACTGTCGTAAATGATTTTGTAAACCTTTCTGTACTTTCATTGAAGTATCTAGATTATTCATAAAAAATATTCGCTGTGCATATAGTTTATCGTAAATTTTATGTGACACTTTTTTTAGCTGCATAAGGGAACGGTATATAAAATACTGTATAATATATAAATAGAAAAACTTTAGCTGTTATAAAAAAAACAAATAATCGTTAGAAAATGATATTTATATAAGTAATTTAGTTGCAGTCTTTTAACTAACAATGTAAGCATACTATCTGTATATTATGAATCTATCAACTATTATAATGCATTGAATATATTTTAATCATTGCATAAGCAAACATTTTCAATGCTAAACATTTCTACTTAAAATATGAAATACTTAAAATCATTCACAGACGGTTTTGAAAATAAGAAATTTTGAAATTAAATAAAAACTTGAATAATTGAATTGCCGGGTCTCGTTCAGAAAAAATTATCATGTTGAAAATTTCTATAACACCTATATAAAAGAAATATTTCAATTAAGTATTTACTTTAATTTTAAGTTAATACATTAAACTTGATATTTTTACCCTTCTTATTAGCAGACAAAAACTATTTAAAATTTAATATATTTAAGAGAGTATACTTCGTATTCTGACTAATTTTCGATTTGGTTACTAATTAAAGAGCCCATCTTTGAAAACGTAAAATATACCCGTTTGCCCAACGATACCTTCTTTCGAGTGAAATCAATAAACCATAATACACGCTAACAATACCGGAACGTTCGACAGGCAAGAAAAGAGAAGTGAAACAAATGTTATAAGCCGTGCTTTCATTGTTTTTCCTATACAATCATTAAACCTCATATAGATGATTAATAGCAAGGTGAGCATAAAAAAAGGAACAGGGTCAAACAATTGGGGAAAGAGAGCCAAGTTTATGGGGTAAACGTGATAAATGCGGAGTCACTGGCCACGTATGCCCATGCATAACTTATCCCAGCGATCTTCGACTCGTAAATTATGGAAAATCTATATTCTAGCAGAGTAAACTTTCTACTATTGGTATGTTTAATACATTAGCGTATAAACATGCTATCGATATGTTTATAAATTATTTATTGTACTTATTATATTTATTTTAATATGTGCTATTACTTTTGTACATTTTTATAATTTTTTTTTTTTTTTTTTTCAAAAACTGAAGTTATTTATCACATGCGCCCCTTTATGATGTGCCAGCGAATCCTGCTACTGTTTAGTAGCCTGATGCTGTTCACCTCCTTGTATATATATATATATATAAATACTTATAAAAAAGTATAAAAACTTTACGTGTAGAAAATATTCAGTACCTAAGGTAAAAAAAAAGCAGCAGCATAATTTAAAGCGCTCAAAAAGAAATATGTAATGTGGGCAGCTTGACAGTATCAACTACTCTGTAGAACACAGAGAGAAAATTTTTATTACTTTTTTGTATAAGAGCTGTTTTAAATTTTCTAAAATTGTTCATTTCGGGTTTACTTCCGGGTTTATCTACACCATTGATTAAGCTGAACTAACTCTTGGGCAGGCGGATGAACGGTCGGAGAAATAAATGTTAATTCAATGTAAACCTGAATGCAGATATATATCGAAGGAAAGTTTTATTTACAATGTAACATTGTAATAATTGAAAAATAACAGAGATTATTAGATTTTCTTATAAAAGATAGACTTTCTTCTTTAAATGTTGTATTTAAATGACCTGCATACTAAAGTACTACGTACTAAATAATAATTTTAGGCAAATAGTTTTTAATTTTACGTAAAAAGTTTAAAATGTAATTCGGGGTCCTTTCAAATCCTTGAGAAAACTACAAAAGTAACTTCAAGTCTTGGCCTTGTGAAAAGGTAACTTTCATTTAAGGAGACGCAGCAGCTAAATTAAAAAAAGATGTCATCTCTTTTCGCATCAAGAATCTTTGCATTTTCCCATCAGGGTTAGAAAGCCTCGCTCTGTTTGTCTATGAGTATAAGCTGCATACTACAATGAAATGCTTTACGTTCTCTTTTATCTTACTACTAGGCGCCTGCCAACTCGAAGAATAAAGTAAATGTTAAGCTTGCTTCAAGTCTTTGTTGACTAGATTCGTTTTTTCCGTCTCTTTCTATATTTTTTCCTTGGAGGAGTTTTAACGTTATATCTTTCCTTTCGTCTGCTTGATTTAAAAGAAACTGTTTCGCTTTGGTTTGAATACTGGAGTTCTCTTAAGAATGTATGATTGATTAAGCACCGACTTTTTGCGGTTGATTATTTTTTTGTCGAAAGTTATCAGTTCATTTTGTTATATAAAAGTGCAAATCGTTAGCCCTTTTCATTTTTTAATTCGTGCTTCACGTATAACTGAAAAGTTTTATTAACTTACGAACGAAATTGTTAAATTATCTTTATTTTCATTTTTAATAAATAAGTTTAAGTAGTATATGAAATAAATTAGTAGTCTTAAATTTATACGTACAATTATAAAACTTTGCACTGAAAACGAATATGTAAATAGTCTTTCAAGTATGTAAAGAAAATTATTAAAATTGCTTTAGCTGAATTCAGGTTTTATAAAGATTTATCGACTTTCCAGCTGTGAGAAAATTACGCTTTGAAGGCAAACGTCTGGCCTGAAATCCAAATCTACTTTCTTTCGCTTTTTATTCGTTCCTTTGCTGACTTTTCTCATTTTTTATACAGTGCTTGATTTGGTATTAAATTTTGTACAATTGAAACAGTAAATAATTGCACTTCCCCGCTAATACGCTTTTATCTTTTAAATGTACTGCCTATCTTGCACTTTTTATAATCACGTTTGTTGGAGAATAATTCTTAAAATTTGATGAATATAAATTTAAATTTATGCATGTTATGTAAAATTGCGTCATACTAGTCTAAACAAAAGAAATAAATTAAGAAAAATGTTCAGTCTAAATATAAAAAGGAGAAAATTTTGAGAATTTTAGAAACAAGTTCCAGTGGTGCATGAGACACCATTCATTTATGGGAAGCTTCATTCCAGGCGCATTCCACGAATATTCTACCACAAAAATCCTTTAATTAATTATTTCTAGGTAAATTAAAATGTACTCTTATGCTTAACGGACTATTGACGTTTTTATTACATTATAAGAATAAAATTCAAATTTTCGGATTCCCTAAATTTTAGCAGATTTATTATACAGTAATCTTATTTTTATATTTTGACGAAGTAATTAATTTATTTTTTTCATTTTAACACAAAAATATTTTAAAAGTATGGAAAATAGTAGGAAAAAATTTATGCAATGGACTTGCAGATTATATTATTTGTTATATATTACGTTGCTTCTTTAGTTTCAGAATTCAAGTCTGGACACCGCTCTATAATTATTATAACGTAATTCACGAATACTCATGGTTGAGGTAAATTGCTTTAGAAATAAGGGCAGCTCTGAAGATCTCACAGCCCGAGGGCACAGCGGTTATAAATTTAGCTTATTCTAGAAAATGCAAAAGAAGATACATACTAGCAGAAAATCGGCTTATATATATATTCTAACTTCAATAGTCTTTTGCTCAACGAAGCAAGAAGAATTCCGTATGAGTTTATAAAATTGTTTATAATAGTATTTAAATTGAAGTTGTCATTCGTAAAATAACACTAAGTAGTGAAGATTCTATAATTATTAATTTTTAATTAAAAAATTTTACATTACGTACCGTAGAATAAATTTATAAAGTACGTTGACTAAATAAATTTTCCAAAGATTAGATTTTTAGTTTGAAAAATAAAAAGTAAAAATGTAATCAATTTTATCTAAAACGAGGAAAAAGAGGATTTTGATAAGATAATACAAATACGACGTGCATAAGCTCATTGCAAAACTCCTTTTCCAAAGGATTTTAACGATTCATTTAAACCTTATTGAATAAGTCATTCATTTAGTCCGTAAATTCGATTGCGGCAAAATATAAAGTCTCGACGGAGAGTTTAAAGTGATTAAATGCGTCCTCGATTAAAGTCAACTAAGAAGAAGGAGAGATACGAATACGAAGTGGAAGATGTGCATCCTCTATGACTTTATTTACTGCTCTTTTTTTTCTTATTATGGCCGAGATTTGAAAAGCTTTGACGATGAGAGGATTTTAATAAGCGCAATAAGACTTTTTCGGTCAAATTATTTAACTCCGTTGCGAGCGTAAAAAATTTGAGGCTTCCAAGAATGAATTGGATGGATAATTTCTTTCTTATTAGTATTAGAACATAGTTTATAATATAGTTTATTAAATAGATAAACACAGCAACAGCAACAATTAAATTAAATTTTAATTAATTTAATGTAATTAATTTGAAAACAACCAGGAAAGTTGCATTTTTTTTAGTACATTTTTCTTGAAAGACTTCTGAGTGTACTGATACAACTAATTTATGTTTAGTGTGCAAAGTTAGAAAAAAGTGCTTCAAAATTTAATACTTACGAAGTAATTTAATTGAAGCTTTTAACCATAAAATTTTAATTTATACGTAGCATCAGAGTTTAGTTATTAAATTTAATTTTTTTAAAGGTAAATTAAAGGAATGATTTTTAAAGGTAATCGCATTTAAAGTCCCTTCAAATTTTTTTCTTTAAACTTAATTCATTAACGTTTAGCGCCAACGTTTCTTTTGTTTTACTTTAATTGGAAGCTTATATTAAAGAAAGTAATAGCATGACAATACAAAGAAAAACTCGACGTCAATTGCCGTTTACCGTATGTGACAAACATCCCAATAACTCAATAAAATTACTGTTAATACAATTTTAATTGAATATACTAATAGCGGGTTATATGATTTGAAAAAAAAAACTTGTTATAATACTTTTAAAATTGTAAGTATAAATTAAATAGTAATAAATCCTTGAAAGAATGTGCACTTCGTTTTTTCAAACATACTGTTTTTATCTGATTTTAATGGATCATTGTTGTACCTGAGTTTTGATCCACTGACCAGTTTAACTTCAAGTATAAATAAAAAAAAAGCCAATGACATAACTGATTTCAAAGAAATATAGATGCGATAAAAAAATTAGGTTTACTACGAATGAGAGGTTTACTACAAATAAGATTGTGTTTACTTGTGTACTTTTAAATCCCGTAAGAAAGATAAGAATAAGTGGAGACTAAGTAAAAGTGAATTGTACAAGTGCCTATGCAATAACGGAAGTTAACTCTGCAAAATTTAATGGATTAAGATATTTACGAAGATATAATGGACTTCTACTACGCGGTAACTTTACTTTTACTATTACGATAAAAAGGCAGCTTTCTTATAAAGGACAGCTTCAAATTTCTATTAAATATCTGGCTCTTCAAAATTCATTAATGCATATATTTTATTATCTCGGGGATGAGTATTTTAATAAATTGAAGTATAGTTAAGAATTTCATAAACACAGAAACTATTTATTTTATGTTTTCTTTATGTTATTAAGAAATTTAATTGAATTAGTTTTTATGAAAATAACGTACAAAAATGTTTCTGGTATATTTTAAACTTTACTTGTAAAATCTACATCTAAGGCAACATTTTTTCCTAAAATTACAACAGTCTGCGTAACAATAAAGAAAATTCTAACTTTTAATAAAATCACATTATTCAACGCTTCTTTATCTAATGAGTATCTCTTATCTATTGATAGTAAACAACATTTTTTCCGATATTGAATCGACCATGTAAAAAATAGAGTAAGTCAACGTAATTTTTTTATTGTCTTTTAGGAAATAAAATCAGCCCGTTCTGCGTGGAAAATGATCAGTAAATTTAAGCACGTATATTGGACGTAAAATACTGAAAAATTCTTTTTGTTTTTTTTCATTTCATTCGTATGCAAGGCTCGCATATTATTTAGACTGTGCATTCAAATAAAACACACGTGCTACTGGGCTGCGAATAGCGCTCGCGACGTTTGTCTTTGTAAACGATTCCCGCCGGATTATCGTGGGAGTTTAGCAAGTAAAAGAAGAGAGTAAAGGGCAGAAGAGAAAAAAATGAAGATGAAGTTTTATTGCGAAAACATTTTTCCGCATACGAGTTCGCGTCGTCATTACAGATAAATGCATTTCCAAATTAATATCAACGTTAGCAGAATTATTTTGCGAATACAAAATTATTTTAAAATATTCAAAAGAAACGTTTTATGACACGTTTTATTTAAAAATTTAAGTCACAATTTATCGAAAAAAACTCTATAATCTTCTATTGCTAACGAATGTTGAACTCTATAATCTTCTATTGCTAACGAATGTTGAACTTAAATGATATAACTTAATTATTTCTATATTTTAATATAGTATATTACATATTTTTTACAGTCTAATAATTACACAACAAAATTTGATCAAAATTCAATTGAAATTTTAATTCAAATATGTATAAATTGTAATAATACAATTTTCAGGCACATGTATAATAAAAAGATAATTCTAATTTTATTAATGTAAGTTTATGACTAGAAGCATGCTTTTGCACTCTCGCTCTTTTATATAATTATATACATAATGCATTCTATAAAAGTTTATAGATTTTTAAAAGTATTAAAATAGAAAAAAACAACAAAGTTAAAAAAGAAAATACAATAAAAAATTGACTGTACATTGTAATTAATGAACGTGAACACATAAAATGGCTCCCGTAAAAACGAATTTTATTGTGCTGACAAGTTATGAAAATAAAAAATCTACATTTTTTTAAGTCCCTGAAAAAAAAAATAGTAATAGAAACAATATAAACAATATGCTAATAATCTACGTTTAAACGAAAGAAATTACAAAAAATAATCTAATACCAGTTTTAAAAATTGTTAATGACCCGGTTCAAAGTTCTTTTTACGAACACTATTAATTTTCTGATAAGATTTTCACTTTATATTGCAGCAAGTTATGATAAGATTTTTCACTTTATATTGCTGCAAGTTATGACAAGATTTACAATTTTTGTAAAAGTGCAATTATTAAAAACGCAAAACCTTCTATCCAAAGTAAAATTGAATTTCTTTCGAAGAGCAAATAGTTCTAAGGATAGTCGTGCTCACCTGTCACAGAGATCCAGAGAAACGCCATCGTCCCCGGTTGGAGTACCGCTATCTTCAATGACGCCTGCATAAATAATGTTGCTTTCCAATAAAAAGCCATAAACTAACGCGAGAGCGGCGATAGCAATCGCCGTCATTTTCCTGGTTTGTTTTGTCCAATCTAGCAAAGCGGCCTTAATTTCGCACAAGTGAAAGTCAAGTGTCCCCGAGAGAAAGCAGAGTGAATGAGAAGCAGCCGAATCTAAAAAGAAGAAGAGGAATGCTCGGCCGTTGAGAAAACCGCGCCGAGGATAGGATAGGAGAGAGGCGAGAAGAAGGACAGAGACAGTCCACGCGGACGGACGACTAGACTGGCGTAACTTGACCGAGACCGGACATCGCTGAGCGATATTATATGTGAGTGCGCGGCCGGCGTGAATTGATAACGAGAGACGGCGACTATTGGTCGACGACCTTAAACACTCCCCCGCCAGGCCGCATTCTCATTGCCCCTCTTCCCCAGAAAGATATTATTATACGCAGCGGTGCATGCAAAAATCTCTTTGAGCGCCGCGCGACTGCGGAGAGTAGTGTATACACGCACTGCTTATCGGAGGCTCCGGCCGCAGTCTACTTCCCATACATAAGTATGAGTTTCCGCATTTCAATCGTGTACGTGAATTTATATCGGCGAAGGATTCGCCGACGGGAGCCCGGGTTTTTCCAAGTAATGCGGCGAACAAAGGAGGGAAATTGTTGTTTTAACGGAATATATGTAGATTTTAAAACTGATTAGGCAGTATACAAACGTCCAGTAAACTTTTTTTTCTAGCTCTTATAAAAATTATTACGTTATGTCATCGCGATTAATTATTTATTATTGTAATAAAGCGTTTTTCAACCACTGGTGGTTTACTTGTAATAAATTTATAATGATTGATAAAGTTTAAATTGAATAACTTTGAAGTATTAATTTTTATACTTTTGTTATCATAAATTTTTCTAATTTTACGTATTAAAATTCGTTGTTTGATGTTTGATTTACAAAATTAAATATTCAATATGATTATATCAAAGTGGAAATTAGTAGTACCTTAAATTAATGAAAATTAACAGGCAGGGTTGCTGTAATTATTCCTAGAATTCCTAGAATTTCTGTTTAATTCGGTTTTAATGCTTTTAATGCAGTTTTTGAAAAATTATTTGTTTAAATTTTTCTAACATATCTTAAATTTAGAATCAAAGTTTTAGATGTTTGTATTCTACCCTATAGTTTCATTCATTATAGAAAACTGACAATTTTATATACTTTTTATTAGAAAAATATTTATCTCCTTTTTTTAAAATTCTTTAGTAAAACTATTATATGAGAGTATAAATCATAATTAAAATCAATAATTTTCTTGTCTACATTAATTCCATTTTAAACATAAATATTGATTTATTTCATTTACGTAAGGCATTGAAGTGAAAAATACATTTTTCACCATTCTATTGTATTTCTAATTACTTCTACATATGATAATGCTGAAAGGCTTTGCAGAAATGCTTAGTCATCAAAACTAATTAAATAATTTACAAATAATAATCTCCACGTCTTTGTCTCTGTAAACAATAAAGTTATTTATTACGCAATGGTATTTAATTCTGCATTTTACGTTATAATGTTGCACATTGATACTCTGATGGAAAATTATTATCATCTCGTCGAGAATTATTATCTCATGATTGAAAAGCAATAATAATTCGAAGTTGTATTAAATATATTGTAAAAAATAGAATAGTAAATAAAATGAAAATAACCCCGGTTTTAATGAATCGTAAAACATAGCTAAAACGTTATAAGCCACTTAAATTTTCTTACGTTTTCTAATTGTCGCACTATTACCTCGGTTAGTCAATACTTGTTATGACTAATCTAACTATTCGGTGCTTACCGTAACTGGAAAACTAGAACAGTGACAATTCGACTAGTCGAAAACTCTGTCAATTAAGTGAACGCGATAAACTAAAATTTCGTAACGCGCGTCTGAACGATGTATCAGTCAAGTGCTTCCTTCATAGATTGCATAATTATGCACATTAACGTCAGCGTAGAATTCATTACTTCTTCATTCGAGCCGCTGCTTTGTAATCAAACATTGTATTTTTTTAAATACAGCGATAACAATAAATTAGTTGCAATCGGGCGAGTATCCTTTTTATGTTACTAATTTCATTGATTGTAAAATGATTTTCAATTTGTAATGATAGCGATTTTTAATTCTGAGTACTTTATCTACTTTAGCGCGAATAACATTATTGTTTGCAGATTTCCATTTAAAAGAAGTAAATTATATTTTGAACAATAGACTCTACGATATTTTAAGTATCTGCAGTATAATATATGATTTATTAGGTATTCTTGAAAGAAGTTATTATAAAATGAGAAAAAAATTTTAAAGATTTTTAATTCAAAATCTAATTAAGTTAGTTTAATTAAGGAAATTCTTGAAAAATAAAACTGAATATAAAATGTGAAAGGATTTTTAATCCGTCATCAAAAAATATATAAAACGGTCGTAATGAAGTTCTTTTGTGATCGCATCTGTTCATAAAGGATGGTAAATTACCGAAAACTCGATTTTTCAGTGCTTTAAAAAGTATTATTTGTCATATATGACTGTTTTTATCTCTTTATCCTTTGAATTTAAAATGTGTTATATATGACTGTTATGTACTCTCCGAATAACAAGCCTTACTTAATAAAAAAAAATTTGCAAGGTTGAAAATTATTAATAGTACATCCATTTTTTCAAATAAATTCGTTACAATTAAATGATTATTATTTATTAGAATATTTAAATTTAAGAATTTAAATACAAGTTTAATTTTGAAATGAGTTTATTGCATGACGGTCAACGAAGAGGTATATGGAAAATTTCTCTTGACAAAATTTCTTCAAATAGAACGAAGCTTAAACTTTAAAGTGCTATTAGATTACCATAGGAAACAACAATAAATAAAGTTGACGAGCAAAAATAAACCAAACTTTTTTAAAGTGTGTTGGGGTACTTTTAAATTGTATTTTTGACTTTCTTCAGAAGTAAGAATAGAATAAAGACATTTGAAACTCGTATCTAATAAATTTTATAAAACTAAAATAAAAAGAAATTTCAATCACAACGATAGAAATAAACTTTTAAAATTTATACAAATATTATACTTGAAAAAATTTAAAAATCAATTTCTCTATCCCGCTAATACATTCCATGATAAATTTTATTAAAAAATATATATTTCCCACATAAATTATTACTTTAATTATTCTTCTTATTCTGTGTAACGTTCATTGCAAGTTCATTTTATCAGAATGAAGGGTAAGACGGGAAACCTACTTCGGTTGAACTAATCCGTAATGACGTCCAGTCAATCTCGCGTGAAATTGAAATTGCATTCATTCTTTAATGTAATAATCTCTCTCTCTCTTTCGTTTCTTTCGCACACTTTACTTGTCCTGTTATCAGTAATCTAAAACTATAAAGTATAGAATTAGATGCGCATTGCACAGCTGAATAATTTCTTTGTACCTTCTACATTTCTTCGTTTCAAAATAATGGACGCAATAAACTTCACGTCCTATAGAACTTGCAATTCAATTAACTTGCTTGCAATTAGTTACTTTCGGGATTATCGCACCTGTTTCATCCTGATCGATTATTGATGCCACTAAACTCCCAAATATTGGACAAGCAGCACGTTTCATCAAAACCCACCGTTGGTATCGTAGCATATGAAATTTCGTTGGGGATATTAGGAACAATATGAATTAGATCTTAATTACACATTATTATTAACTATATTCGGTAATGTTGCAGACTTTTTCAAATGTTTTAACGAAAAATAATATAGATATCAAAATCTAATTAGATAAGCAGTGTGACGACAATTTCAATGTTTAAAGTTGTAATATTAAGTTTATTATAATTGAGAGAGAGAGAGAGAGAGAGAGAGAGAGAGAGAGAGGTGTGCACGGTCTACTACCTTTTGTCGCCGGGCTAAGACTAACTCCTGGTCATCTCCTTATCATTTCTCTTCCTTCTGGAGATCGGCAGAGCTCCAGGAGGGAGGGTATATCTTTCCCATGCATGATCAGCGAAAAGCTCGTGAGGAGTAGCCGGTAAGACGAGCGTTGCCGTGCTAGCGTCTGTCGTGTTTGACTTTGAAAATGTTTTCAATTCAACTATCTTACCCTAGGTGGCAAGATAGCGATGTTAAATAAGGATAGGAGTTCACTGTAGGTAAATTGAATGATTTAACGCACGAATTATTGGGAAAAAGCCTTCAAAGCATAAAAAACCCAATTTATTAGAAAACTACACTGAAATTAAAACAGAAGAGTTTTGATCGCATGAGTGACGTCGGTACGAATGAAATACGTTACAAGCAAAAATGAATTACAAACGGTTTGTCGCGCGACACACACCGCACACATTCACACGTTCTGTTGATGGCTTTTATGCCAAAAAAGATTGTTAGATGCGCAGCACGCGGCGCCGCGACCCCGCTATACGCGCGGCACGGTGTGCTACGACTTTGTTTTCCACACTGCAATGACGGGAATCAGATTCCGATTTGTTTGTAATAGATTGTTCGGTGCGCAGCACGTGGCACCGTGACCCCGCTGTACGCGAGGCACGGTGTGCTACGACTTTGTTTTCGCCACTGCAGTGACGGGGATCAGATCCCTGTTAGGCTCTTTGTTGAGCGGTTAGTTATTTGGTTTTGATGGTTTAATTTGCTAAACGTATTGATTTAGCTTTTTATTTTTAGCTTTAGTTATTGATTTAGTTATCGGTTTAATTGTTATTAGTTTGCGGATCCGCGGTAATCCCGAGAGCTCCGATCGATACCAGTGCCGAAGCAGAATTTGCGGTGCAAGCTCGCGTTTTGGCGGGCGACACCGTACGGCGGAATGTAAGAGGAGTGGCGCAGTGCTGTCAAAAACTAATTGCCGCCACTCGAAATCACCCATCGCCACGCGAACGCACCAAACTGTTGTTAAGACGGAACATGCCGGTTTTCGATTCCCGCAAGCTTTGCGCCGAACTGTGGGAAGCGGTGGTCTATAACAGCTGTATGTTTATGAGAAAGTTACAGTTTTTCATTGTATTAGATATATTTAGTTAAGCAACTTCTCATTTTCCTCTATGATAATAGGAATACGACGTATTTATGTTATTATAAAGTTTCTCAATTTTCAATAATAATAATGCTGCACTGATAGAAATATTCTATCAAAATTTACCATTTTTTCCTGGCAAGTGTGAGATTTAGGTAAAAAGCAATATTATTTGCAATATTATTTAAAAAAAATACAAAATAGAATTTAAAATCTAATAACATAGCAAATTGGAAACTATTAGATTCCAATGTTTAGGTTTGTTAAGAATTACCATGTTCCCTTTGGATTCAACTGGAGAAAAAGCTTGGCTTGAAAACTTGAAACCTTTGTTTCTATTATTATTATTGATTAATGTTTGCTATTTTTTTTCTAAAATTTATATACCGAGATAGTGAGATTATTAATCAATATTTGTCATTATTATTTCTTTTTTAGATATTTTTAAAATTAACTACTTTGTTTTTTATTTATCAAAGATTATTAATTAGTATTCATTTATAGTTAATATATTTTATAAGAACCAAATGAATTATTGTTTATTTAATTAATCAAATATTATTAATTATTAGTCACTGGCAATTGATTTTTTTCTTCCAAAATTAATACTTTATTGAAATTTTTTATTTTCATTTATTTGTTCCTGATGGTAATTGGTTGGTAGGTTATTGCTTTTAGGTTATTGGTTATTGATTTTGGTATGGTTTTTATTTATAAATAAAAAGAATAAATGTACATAAACGAATTTTTATTTACTATGAAAACATTATAAAATTAAACTTTGTCTAAATATAAAGATAAAATACAAATACTTTTATATTTCAATCATTTCACGATCTTCTTCGTTGTCTGAACTAAGTTCTGGAGAATCTACAATCAATTTCATGTGAGCTTTAGCTCCATTGATTGCCCGTCTGGCATACCCTGGTAGCAAGTTTCCGATAATACCGCTAGACTTTATTAAGTAGATTTTCACGTTCTAACTAGATTTCGCAAGAAATTCTCGCTAGAATTCCATACAAATTTCCATACAAGGA
>UCOM01002515.1:0-25571 GCA_900474385.1 Ormyrus pomaceus | reverse complement strand
TCCAAAAAATCCAATTTTATTACCAAAACACGTATTTGTCGCCTCGGCCCCCCTCGCGCTTCAGTGTATCCGCAACAAAATAAGAGTATCAAAAACTGTATAAAACGAATGAAACAAAGATAATACGCATTACCATGTGCTCATATTCAATTATCTATAACTGTTGAAGCATTAGAGATTTTTTAACTTACAGCCTCTCAAATTATAGGTCTTTTCTTTTATTTTTGTTTGCATTTTTAGTGAAATTTCTAACTTTAATAGGAGGTGTTTTATCATCAAATAACGAAATACGAAGGTTTAGAGAGAAATAAGTTTACTTACCTCCTGTATCGAAGATTTGAGCGTTAGACCCTAATATTTTGGGTTTATTCATATTTTGTCATAAAAAAACCGTGTTCAAAGTTTGAACAAAATCGATGATCCGGAACCCATGCACTCTCCTACTAAGATACTCTAATGAAAAATATTTCTCTCATAAATAACATTGAAATTCTTTTAATTTATTTCCACAGGCTTGGGAAACAGTTTCGATTGACAAATTGCATGTTCAAACGCGTAGGTTATGTTATTAATTAAATAAAATAATTTACTTCTGCTAGTCCAACCTATTCTCACTTTATATAGCCAATCATGTAAGTCTGACGCAACAGTAACGTTCAATTTTAGCCAATCTGGTCTCATTTTCCATGAGAATCAGCCAATCACAATCATTTTATTCATGCTTCAACTTTCAGTCATCACGTTTTTAAAAGAGGAATAAAATGCGATACTGTCACTGGTTTTTATTTTCTATTCAATACTTGAAATATTTGAATAAGTTTCGAATTTCTGATCTCAAAATTTACTCTGAGGTGTTAAAAATCCTACAGTACTGAATTATTAAAGATAGATGAAATTATAACAAAAAAAATATTTTTAACTTATATAAATGAATAAATGTCTAATATGCGTAATAAAAACAATAAAGCGCGCGAAGCGCGCCTGAATTTAACTAGTATATTCAATTCTGAAACCTAGAGTTTTTCTTAATATTAAACAGAATAATTTTGATTATTGTAATGCAGCCTTGCCAATTGGTTCTAAAAGATTTGCGACATGACTACTTGTCAGGAGTAGCGCATGAATATTGCTTCAAACTAATTTCGACAGAGAAATTCTCGATACTGGTCGATAAAAAAAGTTAAAAATGCCACCTGCAAGCTAGGAATGTAAAAATGTAAATAACTGTGCAGGAGGTAGTATGGGAGAAGCGGACGTGCCTATCGGGCACTATAACCGCGAGAGGCGGCGCAGCTCGTTCGCGCGTCCGATGCGAGACCAGGAGGAAATCATGGAGACATTGCGTAATTTGAAGGCGCAGGGGAAGGGCGAACTCTCGAGAACGATGAGTCTCTCTGGCGAGAAGAGGCGCCCCAATCGTAAGTGTCCGCCGTTCCGTTCTCTCTCTCCTCTCTCTCTCTTGCCACATATATATATATATACGTGTCTCGCACTCTCATCGTCCTCAGACCCTACCAGCTCCTTCTCTCTTTGTTGCTCATCAATGTTTCCTCCACTCCACTTCCCTCTCAAGCCTAAGAATCTCTGTGTGCCTATCACTTTTTGTGTTGCCTTACAGCTCTGTCTGCGAAAAAAAGAAGCTCGTCAATTATGACCGACTCCTATGTCATGTAAATTGGCCCCCTCCCCCAAAGCAAGGAACACCTGCAAGAATGTACAAAGCTGTTCTCCTAGCGCGCGATATACTTCGTTCTGTTTTTTGTATTTATCGATTTAGATGTGCGTGCGTGCGCGTATATGCATTCGGTATTTGTAAATAGCATCTCGCATATCGCTTACATTTAATTGTTATACACTGCTCATCGTTTTTTCTACTTCCTTTTTTCACTCTATCGATATACTTTTTGCATAAGTTTGCCATTTTTATATACACTTGTTATGGTAATGTGAATTTTTGCTTCCTACGATTATTAAAATCTAAGACTTAAATATCAGAATATTTCATCATACTTGATATCATGATACCAGTTATGTCTAAAAATGATTATTCATAAAAAAGAACAGATTGAGATGCTGTTACATAGCATCTTAAAAGAAACAAATGAAAGTTTATGCACAAACTCGAAATCAATAATTTAAAGAAAAATAGCGTATCAAGATTTGATGAAAAATGAATTAAAGTATGCTATTATTAAATCAACTGTTCTAATGTAATCATAATTATAGAAGTTAATACAAAAAATTCACTTTATCAATTTTTATTCTATATTTAACCGTTTCACTTGTCTCTACATGTGACCGTCAATGTATCCGTGTTTTTTACATTTTTACTCATTTCTCCGATATTTTTCTAACTTTTTGCATCTTCATGTTCTCTCTTTTTTGTACTTCACGCTAGCTAGTTCTTTCGCTTTTTCTCTTATTTCCGTCTTCCAAAAATATCATACCCGCACTTTGACCGAGCGAACGGAAAAGCCCACGAAAGCTCGATCTACTACTACACGGAGCAACGACTATTTTCGCATGATTGGTAAGATTTGGTTTTTATTTTCAACTATTTTATTATATTTCTTTTTCGTTGTCTTACTGCAATTTATCACATCTATTTTCATCCTAATTAGCTTATTTAATATAGAAAGTTTTAAATAACAAAATAAAATTTTAAAAGTTTAACAAGTGGCCAGCGAGATCCTCTAGATAAGAAAGTAGTGAATTAAATTTTGAATTCGTAAATGATCAATTACTTGCTTTACATAAATTAGCTTAAAAATGGAAATAATTTAATCACTTTTTCTGCTTTATAAATAATTCAATGTAAAAATTGGATCAAATATTTTTTTAACAAAATTGAAAGAGAAAAAATTAAAATTGTTTACGTTCGACATTAAAAATATTGTAGCCTCCTGATTTTTCTGTTTTTCTTTACATCTACGGCATCATCAGCTCTCTGTGTCTATTTCTGTCGTTTTATCGCCTATACAATTCACTGTGTCGTTGCAATTGATGTTTCACATCGTTAACTCGACGATCGTATACATGGCGCACGTTCCGTGTATTTTAAAAGAATAACGGTGACCCAATTCAGACATCAACACAGTCTACCGCTTCGCATTTTGTCCAGTTAAGGAAAGTGTGTTGTTATTGCTTCTCTGCGCATTATCGACAGTGCTCAGCAGAGAAAGCCTTTCGTCGGACCTTCTTTTCGTACACTATCTATGCGCTCTTTACTTAAGCAATGTATATACACATTTTTAACCACGTCGTGAAAGAAAGCCGAATGATTATTCAAATTAATTAATCGTCCATCGCAAAGTATTCAGTTGCCATTTCAACGAGTTAAAACAAAATTTAATATACAGAAAATAATTTTTAACTCAAGCAAAGAGCAATATCTTTGAACGTCAGGTATTTGGTTTTCTTTCCATTTTAATTAAACTTTTGCACTCACAGACAAATTTGTACATACATACACGCATGTACGCATCAATGCGCACACTGTTCAAGAAGTCTATAGGTACTCAGCAGCTACACAGAATTCTGCTTGCTTTTGTATTTCAAACGATCGATGGACATTCGTACAACACTTGCTTGTACAGGAGATTCTGTATTACATATACTGTGTGGTCTATATATTTAAAAAAAGAAACAAGAAATCACAATACATGCCGCTATCTTGTAAGTGTGGATCGCAGCTTTTAATCCTCGTACAGTTGCAGCGAACATGAAAGCTTCTCTCTGTGCCTCTTCATAATCAACGCCCTGATTGCTATACTTCAATGAAGGCCAAAGTGTTATTTTCTCTTGTATTGTCTTTGTTTTCATCCAAGAATTCCCTTCGTTCTCTTGTGCCATTTTTTTCGTCTCTGTTGATTCATTAAGTTTGCTTTTGCGGCCTTGTTTTGATTTTTTCACATTCAATCTGATTCCTTTGAACCGCAGTGGCTACTTACTTTATTTTTGTTTCATTCAATTTCTTTCACATTCCCTTTTGTTTTATTTTTTTTTTTCGTTAAGCGAAAAATTCAAATACAAACTGCAGTGAGTGCCCCAAAGTAAAGAGTGTCGTAAGCTCTTACAAGTTGTGATCTACGTTCTTCCCAAACAAAGTGCGACTGCGTTATTACTAAGTCCTGTGTATGCGCGTTTTTAAATTGCTGTTTGTATTTGGTTCCTGTAAGTTACAAAAGGGCTTTCTGGTAAAATTGGACAGGAGATCAAAAGGATGAAATACAAAGTTTAGTCCTCTTTTAATATCAAGAAGCTTGACTGTAACATTCAGGGATTATAGAACGATAGAAGAATCAGGTGCAAGCTTTTTGTACTGTACCATTGACTTATTATTTTATATTAAATAAATTATACCTGTGTATTGGAACCACATTAATCTTTTTATAATGATTTAGTTAATAATATTTCATTTTTAAGTTTCATTTTTAAGGCTGTGAACATATATAACGATTTAGTTGGTTAATTTTAACCAAATACTAAAAATGTTATTATCTGACTAATTATACGATCAATTTCACATTTCGAGTACTATGAAAGAACTCCCCACTCAAACCTCATCGATTTCGCTTCCCGGTGGCATTGACCAAATTTTTTGCGTATTATGACACGGCCTCTTGATTAAAAGATTTTGTATCTACAAACGTAAATCCTAAAGTTTGTCTATCGATATAATGCTATGGATGCGATGTACCTTTTATATGTGGATGTGTAGAGTTGAAATGTTAAGAACGTATTTGGAATATAAAATGTATTCGAATGTCAATTTCATATCGGAGATAAGTGAACTCGCTTATGAAGTCACTGCTGGTTAGGTTAGATATAAAAGATCAGTTTTGTTTTCGGAATGCTTTTTGGTTAGTTGCAGTAAAATTATCGGACTATCAAATACACAAAGAATTTATTAATTTATTTAATTTATCTATTAATTTATTTAATTTATTTATTAATTTATTAAATTTATTTTTTAATTTATTTAATTTTTATTATTTATTTTTTATTTATTTTATTCCATTTTCAAACTTTATGTCTATAAACACTTTCGATCAATAGGATATGATAAATACTAATAATATATATGAAAAATTCAACCAATTCCACCGGGAAGTAAAATCCAAAATAAGGTTTATGCAGGAGCTTTTAACACTTTCATTACTAAATGAATTGAAAATGGAGATAAATAAATTATATTTAATATTAATGATGTGATCAGTACAAAAAACATTTGCTCTTTTACAGGAGGACAAAAATAGCACAAATTGTTGATAATCTTATATCGTTTTTTGTCCACGTTGATAAAGTTGGAACTAATTCTTGCAAACGAATTTCTGTGTTTATACTTCTTGTATTCATTCTGTAGAATCATAATTATAACAATTCTGACTGAGTAAATTACTTTTTAAACTTTTAAATAGTGCATTGTGAAAAACAAAAGTTATATTAATAATCTAATATTCGCTTTACAAAGCATATAAAATTAATATGTTAAAAGTTTTATTTGGATTCACCTTTTTGCGCCATGTTCTTTTTTAGCCAATGTCAATAGCTGTAACCTGAAAACCTCTTTTTTAAATTTAATTGAATGGATCACAAAAATCCATCATAACAAGATATTTTAAAAACAGCAAAGTAAACCTTAATCTCCGTTATTAATAAATATTTCTACTCGACTCACTTCGTAAATATCCTTTTTTCAGCATTAAAACACCAATTTACTCGGTCAGTCAAAAATTTGATGACTTAACGGCAAGCTAGAATTATATATAGTTCCAACAGTGTCTCTCGTGTCAGACTTTTTGTTACAAGCATCTGTTTTCTTGGCGTTTAATCGTCTCCACCGTCTCTCTGTTTCGCGCTGAAAAAAGAAAGCTCTCTCTATATATATAAAAAACGACATATCTAACATACTTATAAATATCTGTCGCTCCGCTCTCATCGACCAGCAAAAGAACACTCTTCTCATCTCGTTTGTTTTTGTCTGATTTTTGTTTTGTCCTGAACTTTATCCCCAACGGCGAATACGCCAATGTATCCAATGTGTGTGTTGCGGCGTTCGCTCGGTCGAAATGTGAATAACGACTACCGACAACCACCTACTACTACTACTACTGTATCGCCATCAACTACCACTTCAACCGAGCGACCAACGATTCTCGGGTGATGGACTCTAATCGATTCCATTCCAAATTGTTAAATACGAATAAATAACGCAAAAACACGAAAAATAACGTCGGCAGAGTGCGTAGTCCCAACACTTACTGTGTGGCAGTGCGAGCCTGTGTCTCCGAGGACCGCTAAATCGGCCTCCTTCCCTACACCGCACGCCACATCACCCCGATAGATTACACTGGCAAGCCACTTAAGAACGACGATATGGGCATCTGGTAAGATTCACTTTCTTTCCTTTCTCTCTTCTGTCTCTATTCACGTTCTATGCACTGCTGCTTTATTCTTCTTCGTTTATTTTGTCTAATCCTTTCTTTTGGTTTCACCTTTATATTTTTATGTTGGTTATGGTGCAATGCGTATTTTTATCATGTCGGAAAGTCTGTCGTAGATTTTCTGTACAGTTTTAATTCATGGATTATGATGATAAGGTACAGTTAAATCAAGTGCTTAAATTTTATAGAAGCTGTGACTGATATGTTGTACTTAAAATTCCAATAACATAAAATTAATGATCATCAATAACTAACAATAATAAAAAAGAATGATAAATTGCTTTCTGAACGATTAATTATTTACATAACAAATTGTTACATGTTTGCATATTTTGTTCATATTTTGGCTTTTTATAGCATTTCTGTCACGCAAAAATGCACCTGTACAATAAATATACTATTGTTAAAGAATCCTATTGTCAACTGAGAAATTAACATTGGAGTTTAAAGCGGCACACATGCATATATATGGCTTAAGTGTAATCGAATATTTTTGCACGCTATCTAATACATAATTTTTACATGATCAAATATACTAATGCATAATTATTTCTGAAAGTGTATGTCGTGATACTGACATTTACATGAATCGAAAATCAAAAATGTAAACTGCAGCATGGATATCCATAAATTTGCGTATTCACGAAACTGCGAGAAGTTTTGAATCTTGAAAACAATTTCTACTGAATTTACAAGGCAATTTCAACTATTAATGTTACATTGACGCACTTTCATAAATAATTATGAATATCCTTATCCAGTCATATATATGTATACATAATAGTAAACATGTACAACTTTAAATACTTAAAATGTAACATAAATTTTTAAAACATTAATATTGACAGAAATAAAATAACGCATTGTTACTATTGATTCATTATTATTTTTTAGCTCCCGACCTGACATATCTTTCCTTACTAGGCTCATTAACGAAAATTCAATTTAAACAGATATTAGTAAATTTTTTTTATTACGACAAAGTTATAAATTATATAATTGAAGTCTTAATATATGGAAATACTATTACTTTCATTACATGAAAATTAGAGCCTATCCCTTCTAAATTTATTCTTTATTCTTTGCTTTTCTAAGCATTAAATTATTTATGTGTGTTAATAAATTATATTTCTTGATAAATTTTTAAGAAGTTTTTTCTTTTATTTCGTTTTTTGGTGTAAATTTGGTTAATGTGATAAGTGTTGTTCCTTTAAAAATAGAAATTAATTTTTTAAATAACCATCTAAGTTAAGCTACTATAAAAAAAATCGAATAATTCAAATGATAAAGCGTATGACATAATAATATTAAAGCTTTAATATAATGTCTGAAATCTATATTTATTCTGCACTTGTCTTTAAAGCTCTCATAAAGATTGATTATTTGTATAATAGTATAAGTACTAAATGCCTTAGAATTGCTTCTTGTATACTTTTAACCAAATCTTGCTGATTTTTTGCGTATTACTTTTATACTGCTAAGCAATTTCATTCTCGCTCGATCAATTTATCTTCTTTCTTATTCATTCTATATATACATGAATATAATTCAACCGCTGTACAGCTACAACAACAGATGTTGCTACCTGCTGCTATAACATCGGTAAGAGTAAAGTCGTCGAGCCAAATTCTCGAAAACTGCGCTTGAATTAATTAATAATAAATAAATTCATGAATTTCTAAAAATATTTAAAGTTTATTTTTGGTAAATGCGAAAAACAAAAGTTTTAAAGCCATTAGTATCATTCTCACATTAGTATTGACCTTCTAAGCTAAAATTAAAAATAATGAAAAAGCTATTTTTTCTTATATCCATGCTTAAGTATAATATAATGGGGATTCTTCGGTTTACGTGGACTTTAGTAAGTTCGAGAATAACGGAATAAAGTTCATCGCAGATTTTCTGGCTCGGCGATTATGGTAGAAGTAGAGCGTAGATTAGAAATTTCAATCTTTTTTGTACATTTCTATTCCTTAGATCTCTTATTAGAATTCCTCAATCTTTTGACAACCACAAAGTAGCTTCTATAATAGCTCGTATGATATGATTTGCCGAGCTTCTCTATTCTATTTTTATTCTACCAAACGGGTACATACGCATACTTGCATTTAGTCTTCAATACAAATTTTCCTACAGCCTGTAAATCATCTTATTTTGCTTCTTGAATTCACCATTTTATCACTTATGAACATGTGTGTATTAAAAAATAAATTGCGGTCTTTCGCTCGCGATTATGTATAGGTTCTTTAAAAGGTGTAATGAGAACTTCCAAAGTCTACCTAAATTCTAGTAAGTCCAATTATATATTTCCTGTATTTACCAATCCTGAGATTCCCAACTAAGTAGAATTCCTTGACAAAGTTATGTGTAGTATTACTATATAACTATGATAATTTCTAGATTACTACGTTTTCAGATATTGTGTGAATGTTTAAATGAAAATTTGCAAGGTTTTAAGTAAATGTTTATTTAGCACAGTTCTTATGCTGGAATCGAATATCATAATTAAGTAATAATTTTAGTTGAAAACAAACAGTTGTAATATCTCTATCTAGTATTTACCATGCAACTAACAGATAATTTTTTTTTTTAATATTTCAAATTATAAGATGAATGCTTTCATTCTCTTAAAATTCATTTTAAAATTTATCATAAAAACTGTGTTAAAATTAATTACAATATT
Organism: Ormyrus pomaceus; assembly: GCA_900474385.1. NCBI lineage: Eukaryota > Metazoa > Arthropoda > Insecta > Hymenoptera > Ormyridae > Ormyrus > Ormyrus pomaceus. The sequence goes on along the minus strand of UCOM01002515.1, from coordinate 16,442 downwards.
CGAAAAAAATTTCAAATAAAAATGGATACCTTCACGGCGAGGTTGACCAATTCATCGATTTTAAAGAGAAAAATCAACATTCATTCAGATTCTTCTTTTCATTAAAGCTTTCATTTTTAACTTTTCTTCTATTACTTCTTAAAAAAATTCATCGATGCTGTCGTAATAGAATTATCATGACAATCAATATGAAAATCAAAATATTACCATCCTTCTTCACATTTTTATTTTGTAAAGGTTATTTAACCCAGTTGCAAAAATTGAGAATATCGTTAATAACTCGTAGAATAACATAAACAAAACCTTGATATTTCAATAATATAAATAATTTAGATCAATTTTATAAGTCTACATATTAAGTTAATAAAATTAATTTTTGCCCTTTAAAAAGGAATATAGTAATTATATCTTCGGTCTAAAAGTTGTTGTTCACTGGAAACGATTATCGGATAAACTTTGAAGTTTTATAACTCCTTGAATCATGACCCCTAATATACGGAAGACAGTAAAAGTTATTGTAAAATTGATTATGAGTTCTTGCAAATGGTGTATTGTATACAAATCTATTTAATGTGTAAATCATTTTAGAATGGAATAAAAAACTGTAAATAATATTGAAATTTGATCAATTTCAATATTATTTCAATTTCAATATTATTTCAATTTCAATTTTATCAATTTCAATATTATTTCAATTTCAATATTATTTCAATTTCAATTTTATCAATTTCAATTTTATCAATTTCAATTTTATCAATTTTTAAAATCGTACGTCTTTGAATAACAATAATACGTAAAATCAAATCAAACGTAAAGATAATTTTCTAGATTTTTCGAAATTTTTAAAATGGGTTTTTGTAATTTTTTTGCTACAATCGCAATTCACAAAGGTAAGTTGGTTAATTAGCTACTGTTCTGTTATAAAACTTCAAAGTTTATCCGACAAAATTTTTAGACAGGAGTTTAAAAGAGCTTAATAACACTGAATTATTCGAATTAGTTTACAATACAGACATGAAATGCCGATAGCACATCTTCTGTAAAGCTGATGTTTATGCTGATGTATAATTGGCCCGTATATTTGTGTATCTAAAAAGTAATGTTTCATATACTAGATACATTATATTACATTATACATTACGTTTGCTTTGCTTTTTAAACAGCACATTTTCAAAATATGAGACTAAAACGAAGCGTAGATAGTATTCTATATCATTTCATAATATATTTATAATATTTAAAATACGTTAATTTATTTTATTTAAATAACTCTTTAAATTAAATAAGTTTTGAAAATGTGTTAAAGCAATATCAATTCACGACACCCCACAATTTAAACAGGGTAAAGATACAAGATTTAGAAATGTACCGCCAATATTAGTCAGTACATCAACTATTTCTGTGCTTAATTACATCAAGTTTTCGATGTATAAAGACTGCAAATTTCACGATTTTATTAAGCTTGTAGTTCTCGCTAGTAACTATTGTAAGCTGTGTCCTCTACCATAAAAACTGTACAGCAAAACTGTAAGCATTTAAAACTGTAGCATCCTAAAAGTTCTATGAACCTATCTGTACTGTCGTAGGAAGCTTTCCAATAACATCGATGCTAGCTTTTCTGCTGGGAAAGAAAGACTTACTGAATAAGAAATAAAAAGCGCTGTTGGATTCTCATTTCAGTTTCAAATTGTACTATACAAAACTGACAAGTTAACGCCCAGTTATTTTAAGCATGCCGTTTCGAAAAGGGTATTTTGACAATAAAACTTAAGGTCTAAGTTTACGAAATACTTAGTTTGTTGAATAATGCGATTTGGTGATACGTTGTTAAAATAATATTTTAATACTTCATACATTGCTTAGTTCGTAAGGCTGCAAAAACTGAAAATAATGTTTGTGACGATCATAGGGCGGGGTGAGCGCAGAGAAAGCAGCGTCTTGGAAATGCAGCGGCATTATGATCGAAACAGCGAATCCGATGAGGAAGAGAAATGGAGGTAAAAGATTTATGAATAATCTAGAATTTTATTAGATTAAAACATTGCATTTAATAAATAAACAATTTAACCCTTAGAGTCAAAATTTTTTTTGAGATCGATAGCATAAATTTGAACTTATATTTTTTATTTAAGCAATTTCAGATTTTTTTCAAATTTTTTTTTTTTATTTTTTTATTTTTAACTAATTAGTATGAATGTAAATGACTCACATTGGATATATCACTTCTCTACAATATAAACTTATAAAGTAAAGATTATTTAATAAATCTGTGTAGTTTGGAGATTAAATCTAGTCTATATTTAATTTTATTGATTTTTTAAGTTGTCCTCTGTACAGGACACTGTGACTCTAAGGGTTAATGGAAGTTGATACCTTTGATGAACATCTGACGTTAATATCTTATTATTGCCAACACAGTCAATCGATAAAAGGAGAAAACGGAGTTGACTTGAAACTCGGACCTGGGCAGATTGCGCCTAAAGGATATAAAGTAACTCAAGGTATACAGTTAAATCAGTGGAAATGTTTCATTCGTCGACAAATTTTTTTTTTAAAAACGGTCTAATTTTTAACTTTTTAGCACAAACTGCTATGGTGCAATTGGCAATCTTTATGAGCAAAGGAAATCTTGAGGTAGAAGTTATATCCGCAAAAGACGTCTGTGACCCCGAAGCAGAAGAACCAGGTATAATATGCGTATGATGAGCATTCTATATTCATGCAGTAATTTTTTGGAACCGAGAGATTCATTGAAATACTTCATCTCGGTGACATTTGATTTCTGATACCTCTATTTGCGAAATTTTATAACATGGTACGCAATTTATTTTGTGAGTGACTTTGAAACAAGGTCTCGAGTTGCTGTTAGAGTTTCAGAATACACACCATATATGTATATTATAGACTATTGCAGGATTTCTTAGCCTTAGATCAGATAGAGTTGCATGTTTCACCTTGTAGTACAACGGAAGATTTTACGTATTATCACATACCTCTTACAGCTGATGCAGTACTCAGCTTATTGGTTGGCACACCAGATTTAGAAGATTCTAATTACTCGCAGTATAAAAAACTGATATTCAAACATAAATTATTGAATATATTTGCAGAGAATCTTACTCCGTAACTGCAACCTCGGTTAATCAGAGGCTATTAATTAAAACCCAATGAGAAAATAATTCCCCGTCTTGTTTCAGATACTTACATAAAGATGTACATTCGCGCGGAGGAGCGCTGGATCCACAAACGCAAGACCCGAGTGGTACGTCACTCGCGCAATCCTCAATTCCGACAGACCCTCAAGTACCCCAGCTGCGATGCTTTGGGACGCAACTTGTTGGTGATGCTCTGGGAGAAAAAGCAGGGCTTCGAAAGCAATCAGGGCCTGGGTGGAGCCGAAATCAAACTGGAAACCCTATCGCTGACGCGACTCTCGATTGGCTGGTACCATCTCTTCCCGATCCATACGCTCGGCACACAGACCGCCGACTCGCCATGATGGCTGCGGGAAAAATGGGCCCTCGAAGCTGGCGAACTCGATCTCCGACTGAGCCTCCTGCTCAAGGACGAGTCCGAGTCCGTCAAAATCGTCTCTTGATTCAACGGTGCAGGCTGCCGGTCGACTCGTTCACGCAATGCTGCGCCGCCGAGGCTACTCCCCTTGCTCATTTTTCCGCTAGATTCTGGAGGGGTTTGCTACTGCAGGGTGATCGTGTCGTTCTAACTTTCGCGTAAAACTGTTTGATTGATATATTTAAAGAGATGGCTAGTTGAAAAATAAGATAATTTTAAAAAATCTAGCCTTGTAATAAAAATATGACCTAGCTCTTTACGTGAATTAATTAAATGGTTTTCAAGTAAAGCTAAATTCGAAAAGTAAAGAACAGATGCGAATCTGAAATTTAAATGCTTTAAATTTGAAAACGTTTATAAACGAATTCATCGATATTAATATATTGTGAAATTTCCAAGTTCGAAATAATGTAGAGGTAAATGAGTGCTGTGGATATATGAGACAATCAAATAATAAGCCAGTAAAATTTCGAAGTCTCGAAACATTCTATAAGTATATTTTATTGAAGGTAAAAGTGACAATCATTCGTAAACATATTCTAACTATAATTTGAAATTAGAAAGCGAGATCAATGGAGACAGATCGTTTCTTATTTCACGAATTTCGAAATTTCACAAAGATATTGTATGAAAATTAATACGAAGCAAACTGATTTGAAATTCAAGCTTCAATACTTGGTAAGAAAAAATTAATAAAGCAATTGAGGAATAAAAGCCACTTAGAAAAATGTAAGCAAGGGGAGCATAGAGATATAGATAATATATTTTCTGATACAGCCGAAAAATAAATTAGCAACGTAGACTCGAAAATTCTCGCGTATAACGCGTGAACGAGTGTTTTTCCTTCTTTAAGTAGGAGACGATAAGGGTCCATTTTTCCCAATAAATATAAATATCTATATATTTATAAAAAACGATTGATGTATCAGTGTAGATAAGATAAAAACACAAGCCGCAATGAATGACCTACGATATGATAAGGGATAGATTTAAAGGGAAGGATTATGCGCGATGAGTCAACGCTATAGTCAATCGATATCTGATGCCTTGCAATATCATTAGCTGGTTGACCCAGCCAGGGATTCGATTGAGTATCGCGTGAAAGCTTTTATCTCGCGCTGCCCCTTACTCGAAAGATCAAACATTTGTCGGCTAGCAATGCTTTTCCCGGCGAATTGGTCGAAGCTTTTTGCGATTTAGCTCTTTTCTGTGAAATACTGTCGTAAAAAGTATTTTTACATTTACTTGTTTTCAACGATTGAGATTGGAATTATTTGATGCTTAAAATATAAAATGTGGACGTTGAAAAAGTAAATTTTGGTCTACCTTATACGCCATCGGTTTATAAGATTTCTTTAAAAACGATAGCATTTTTAATAATATTGTTAAAAATAATCAGTATTTTTGAATCTTCAAATATCGTTTGTACCCAATAAAAAGATTACTATAATAGTATACTGCTAATACAATCAATTTACGCTCTTTTACATAAATTAATTTTCCTTTAAATTCATGTCAATTCCATAAATATCTACTAAAATTGAACAATTCTTAGTACCTTTTTTAATACTCTTTTTTTCATGTAAAAAGCAAATCAAAAACGAAAATTTCAAGAGAACATAAAAAGCCCTTGCTTCTGTTTTAAAGTGAGCTTCGAGCAATATCCTTCATCGTTAAATCGATAACATTCTAGAGTTTAAGGTAAATAAGAATAAAACGCATCATCCTCTGTGCTCGCTGGTCGAGTACTCGATATGAGGACGATTAAGAAAGGATCGATGGCCAGTTAAAGTATTAGAATTAAAAAAAAACTATAGAATAACAAAAAAATCGATGTTTATAGGTCGCACAATTATTTTCTAGCCCGTAAACTGACCGAATAAATTACTAAACAAGTAAAAAACTTTATCTAAATGTCGAGAATAATCAGCGCACGACAAACCGACCGCCTGAATCGACTTCAAGATTCAGTCGTCCCCGTTGCGTCGCCAGTAGGTTTTGATGATATACATGTATATTTACTTGAATATATTCTAGAGTGGATAATAAAGTCCCGCATAAGATTTTGCGCTTACCCCGCCTAAGATGATGAAACGAAGAAGCAAAGTGTGCCAGTGGTTAGGAGGTGACACATTATCAGTGAGACATGATGGCTAAAAGTGATAAGGACACTTGTTAATTATCGATAATTCGAGTATAATTTTATATAAATCAATCCGAGCATTTAACGGCAATTGATGTTGGTGATCGAAATTTGGGAAAGTATGATATATTCAAAGGGAGTAGTTTGTACTTGTTAAGGACGATGATAATCATTATTGATAACTGTGTATTAGTGAAAAATGTAAGATGATAATCAAAGAATCGTTGATTGTGTCCTATTTTACAGGAAGAAATTGGCGGAAATTGGATTTTAAAAGATTACTTAATGCTTGAAAGTAACGCAATTACGGAGTGTCTCTAATCGTGCCCAACTCTTTCAAAGTAACGCCATAAGTTTTTGCAATCAGCTTGTACGAATTATTTCTCTTTTATAATGATTTACACAAAAAGACATGCGATTTACGCCTACTTACGAGTGTCTATAAACCCACGAAATTAAGTAAGTTTAAGAATCGGCTAACGTTTATTTAAACATCGAGTAATATAATGATTTATACAATATACAATTTTATACTTGAGTTGAGAGCATACAATTTTGATAAGTGTCTTTCAATACTTGGTAAACGAAACGAAAACTTTATAATTTTGAGGAACGGAGGAAATTAAGATAAACGAAGCAAAGAAACCTGAAAATCTGCACTACGGCCTAGAAAGGGAGACGAGGATAGAAAATTTTCTCGACGAAAGCGAAGTCATCCTTCTTCCTTATACTCGTTCTTAGTAACATAAACTTTCGCCTTTTTCTACTAGATCTATGAGATTATTACGAACTTTACGAGTGGTCTATTGTAACTTTACACAGCATCGTGTTCCACCTCTTGAGCCTAAAACTGACTTTAAAATATATAAACTACATAAAAGTAAAAAAATGTTCTTCCTAAGAAAAAAAAGTGTGTGTATATATATATAAACTTTTTGCGCCGCACACTATAAGACGCCGAGTAGTAACATGCAAACTTTTCAAAGAGAAACTGTCTTCACGAGAGAAAGTAGTAAAACTTATATATTTCATTGTCGTTACGATTTCGGCTATATTTTTCCAACGAAATAAGCAGAAAAAATACAAAAAAAAACAAAACGTTTTCGAACAATAAAAAACCGGGGCGAGATAGACAAGCAATTTAATAAAATTATGTATCGGTTGTGACGAATATCCGCGGAGAAAAAAAAACGCACCTTTTTCTGCTTTTCTAGGGCAAATACAAACGTTTTTCTACGTAACATAAACACATGGCCTACACAGAGCAACTAATGATAAACTATATATAACTTTTTCGACTATCTATTAAAGTGGGAGTGCGACAGAAGGAGGTAAAGTGTAAGTTGGCAGGAAAAACAAGGGGATAAAGATGATTCTTATTATAATATCGCATTCACTTTGACAATCGGTCTACTAGACGAGTCTTTTATGTATATATATATATATATTTCGGTTACTATAAACATATATACTACAAAGTATCGAAGTTTATGGAGCCTAAGAAAAAGCGGAAAATATGTTTCTTCAGGTAGATACCAATCGTTTATGAAGCCTGGGCGCTATAAATGCCGTGGATGGGAAAGAAGCAACGTTATAGCATATTAAGCTGTGAGGCTCCATAAACCCCGACAATGAAATGTATATACATTTACGTTTAAGAATCAAAGTGTAAAATTTAGTACGTAAATTATCTAAGTATCTAGACACATGGATGAATATAATAACTTATGTTGTAAATTGTATGAAAAGTATATTAAAAGTTATACGCGTAAATTAATGTGTGCGAAGAAATCGATATTTTAAGGGTACGAGTGAGAAAACCTCTTCCCCACATATCTGTGTTGTAATTTATACTCTTCATTATGTGCACATGCATATACTTAATGTGAGTGACGAAGAATCGCATACTCTGTTCTTCCCTCTCATAAGGAAAAGCTGTTTTTCTTGTTTCTTCAATATATAAATGCATAATGTATTGAATGTTGATGTTTCACAGAGGATTATTTAAAAGATTTATTGATTCACGAATTATGACGATGGCAAGGGTTAAAAAACACCCAAGACGCTTAATAATATCCAAAGAAAAGAATAGTAACATATATAAACCAATAACAGGAAATTTTACGACCGTTGATAATTGACAAAGTGAATTATATATGTAACCAGAAAGTTGAAAAAAGGAAATAAAAATAAAGATAAATTGAGAATGAACAAACGTTAATGTGGCTTAATGACATTTCATAGTTAATATTCGTGTATGTCAAAACATAGATTAAAGAGTATAAAGCATATTGCCAGTCTTTATTTAAGGCGAGATTCTAATAAATCGAATCCAGACGACGACGTAATATATAGCCACGGCCGTGATTATATTGCGCTGGCGTTAAACGAGATAGCCGAGGCGAACAATAATCATTCGGGACCCAAAAATAAATATTGTGAGCACGCGGAATGGTAGAACACCAGTAGGCATTAATTAAAGCATAAATGAATAATTATATTAGCATTACAGTAGGCAATTTACGCCGTATCACAGCTGTAGTGTAGTAATCGTGACAAAAAGTCTGCTGTTAAATTTATTTGTGATTTCTAATAGTAATAAATGAGGCATCATTACAAAGACATTTAATTCTGTTTGCTGAGTCGAATAATTTTTTTGACAAATTCAATAAGACATTTTCAATCTTGAAATCTTCTCTTAGGAGTACAAACAATTTTAAAACGTGAATTAACTAATGAATTATTAACTTAAATATTGGGTAATTTCAGTAATTAATATCACATGAAAGTTATTAAAAACTAAAAATACATGAAATATTTTAACGGCAGAAATCGAATATTTTTTAATTTACGAATCTAGAATTTTTAATTCTAAAGTAAAAATAGCTCGTGTTTCGGCTTAACTTTATAAACAAAATCTTTTAACAAAATGAAACTACCTATTTCAGAAAATGATCGTCTATTCAAATTACAAAAATAATTGTAGATCAAAAATTCATAAAAAATGTTGCTTCAAGTTTACAGAAAATATGCTTTTTGAGCGCTTAATGAACTAAAAATTTCATTCTCTACTTATCTTTAAATAACTATTTTTCAAATTAAAATTCTGTCTACAATACGAAAACTTTAACCCAAGAATAAAATTATTTTTCTTCTTTTCCAAATAACCCAGTAAAAAATGGCGCAAACATTAGCTATATCATAACAATACTAAAAATAGGCGAGATGTAAATTACGAATAAAGTAATCTTACTAAAATCGCTGGGAAAGAATACCCTTAATACATATAAGCAAAGTAAAATAAATAAATTAGTGACTTAGCTATATGCAAAAGTCTCCTCCAAAATCAATGTGATGTTCTTACCTAAGTGTTGAATGTTAATCATCGAGTAAGTGCAAACAAATTTTAAAAATTCTATAGATAATGACATAAAGCATTAGTTAAATGAAAAAAACATCGTGCAGAATTTTCATTCTAGACTATAAAAATAGAATAGTTATTAGAAATATACATTTAATATGTTTTAATGAATTTCAAATCATGTAGCTTTTTCATCTACATATCTTCATTAAAAATTACAATATCATTTCAAAACTTTGCTTTATGTTTTAATATTATAGTAAATAGCTGATAAATTTAACAATAACGAGTGCAACGATACGAAATAGTTTTGCAATAGGAAATCTTCCAAATTCTGATCTCCTCTACCCAATTAATAAAAGGAGGACTAAGTGTGTACTTTAAAGATAAAAACGAAATAATAGCCCCAGAATCGTTGAACTTGTTAAATAGTGCAAAGAATCTGTATATTGCATAATCATAATAATCAAAGAAATGTTAGTGAACAAAGCCATATTTAAGAAATATAATTTTTCTAAAGAGCGAGTCAAAAATGGAGACTTATTAGAAAGAGGAAAAGAATTTTTCATAAATGTGGATGTTGAAAAACAGTTTATATTTTCTAGCTATTTTAAGAACCATAAAGTTATAAAAAGTAGAATAACTGCATGAAGTCTTGCAACGTGTCTCTGTTTACAATAAAATATTTTTTTTTTAACGAAGTTTTTACTTTTAACAATATTAACTTTGAGGGTCGCAACGAATCTTGCAATATTGATAATTTCTGAATAATATAAATGTATATTGGTGAAAATAGACTAATTTAATAACATCAACATCTATCAATATCTATTATGAAATGGATTGATTGATTCTTTTATTAAGTTTACTCCCTTACTATATAAGAATATATTTTTGATTTACAAAATATCTGTGTTACATGTATTAAATGTAAAATGAAGTTTATTTATATTTAAGCAGATAATATAAAAAACGGCAAGGTGTGGTTTGTGCACATAAAATTGTGCACAATTTAGCATAGCTCGGTATATCTATATATAAATTTCACCAATGTTAAAGTGTGCACAATTAATATGTGCACAGTTCTTATGTACATAAACCACAGCTTGCCTAAAAAACAATTGTTTTTCTGTTGGAGTATAAAGTTATAATAGATTGTTGTGAATATTTAGAAATTAAAAGATTTATTCTAGGTGAAATTAGAATGATTGAACTATTTTGTAGTATATGGGCGAAATTCTTACTGAAAGATGCAAAAGGTATAGATGATTTAGCGTAAATGTTCGAACGAGAAACTGTTAACTGTATAATATACAATCTTTGTGAGCAAATACAGTATGTCAAATTAAGTTAATTAATTTATTGCATGAATCCCTTTTTATCTTAAAATGTATCAAGTTTGAAACGAATAACTGATTTGAAATTAACGTTTGATTGATTCAATACAAATATTTGGTACAATATTTTTTGTAATAATTGATATAATTGTTGTATATAATATTAACGAATAACGTTTACATGCTAAATGCTACATGCTATGCGCTATATGTTTATTTGTTATATTAAATTTATGTTAGATAATATAGACGCAAATTAAATAAATTAAATAAGTAACTGTACGTGTATTCGTATACATTTGATGAAGCGAAATTTCTAAAAGAATAGTTATACTTAAAACATTATGTTGTACTGCAACATGGTAAACTCGTTCAAATAGCAATTGCCATAAGCGGGTATAGATAGGAATCTACAATATCGGTATTTAATGGTAAAACTTTTATTTAAATAGACGTACTTTATAAAGTATATATAATTATTAGGTGAATGTATTTATAGGGAATAATTAATAAAAATAAAATTAGTTTATTTGTGTATTCGTTTATTACTATCCTCTCCCGATAAATTAGTTTCCTACCTTTCCGTATTGAGAAATAGTGACATTCTCTGATAAAACTTTATTTAAATTTCACTAGAGGTCATTACTATTCTGATGGATATATTGATTTATATATTTGGCTATGTAACATAAGTTGAAGCCAATAAAACTCATTTTACTACTACTGATTTATACATTCATTGTGCTTTGGCTATGTAACTTATGTTTTTTTGCCATTAAAAATTTCATTCATTCATTTTATTTACACATCTAAAGTAGATGTTTTCTAAATTTTCAAGTTTATTAATAAATCTAATTTATGCAAAAATTTAAATAAATACTAATACTTTTATTAATAGAAAAAATTGTTTTTGTATTTTATGTTTATGTATTAGATCGTTATCGTTCAATTCGTTACTATTATTTACAATTATCTAAAGAGTGAATTTTTCTATTACATTATTCTATTACGTTTTACCGAATTTTAAATTGTATCTTTAAGTTTTAAAATAATATTTATAATAATAAAAATTTATCGATTTTTTTATGACTATAAGGTGTAGTATGGAAGGGCTTTACGGTCAACAAGGAATGCATTCCCTTGCAATAAAGTGTGGAAAGATGTACAGGTCAGTTTCACGAGATACAGGGCAGGACAGATAGTGAAGCTGTCAAAGGCGGGAAAAAGACGAGGAGGAACGAAGAGATCGAAGAAGGAGCGAGAAAAAGCCCCCGAGTCCGGTCTTTTTCGGTATCGATACCAGTCGAATGCCACCGAAAGCGAAGCACACAACACTTTGATGTCGCCGGTTTATATTCGAGCCGGCAAGCCGGACGTGGAAAATGTTTGCCTTTAATCTGATTATGGAACTGTCGTACAAACGTGAATGGGAATGGTGGCGCGCTCCTCCATTTTTTTCCTTTATTAGTTTTGTGAGTTTCTCGTGTATACCTGCCGTCTCAGTCGTAAATAAAGGAGTGAATGGAAATCGGCTTCTTTTTTTCGATGAATGAACCAGACAAGAAACTTGATTTTGATTCGGACCGAACGGCAGGCTGCGGGACTTATTGATAAAATGATTTGGCTGGAGTGACAGTTTGTTGAAAACCGCATTCAGAAGCGTTTAATAAAATTAAATGAATATAAAGTTGAGGATAAAAATAGGTGTGATTCAGCTTATGATAAATATGTTTTTTTACCACGTCGATCCAGAATGAAAATCTTCAGAACCTTGTCAGAATCATTTGTGAATAATAAGTTGCTGAGAGTTTTGTACTTCAACTATGTGAAATGAAGTCGTATAAAATAATCTTTTTGTTACTTAGGACAAATAAACTTATTCTTTAATTACACTTGTGTGTAAATAAGGTATTTGTATTTATCGTAAAAATATTTTCGACTAAAATTTAATTAAAATTAAACATTTAAATCCTAGTCTTTATGCATTAGGGCAAAAGCAGGACATTCCAAATAACCAGAAATTACAATAACACTAAACGACAGTGATAAATTTCCCTAAACGCAGAACCGAATCTGAAGGAGCCTCCTCCTTAATTGCCCTTAAAGAAAAAAAAATTTTCTAAATTTCGCTTCCAGATTTTGAAATTCCGTCGGAGACCAGATAAGCATCTTCGTCGCTCAGTTACGAGAGCTTCAGAGCTGAGATATAAATATCCTCCTCTCTTACTCTCTCCGAGTCCACTTTACACGCGAAATCTCGTAACTCGCAGGATGCCAGGGTAATAGACGTCCAGGAGTGATGTCCACTCTATTCCACCATGGCGGTCCTCGGCTCCCTTCCCCAGGGACTGGAGGGCTCGTTTTAATGTACAGTCTGGGTAAGAAATTTTAGATGTTGCAGCATATTTTCTTTACAATTATTAATAATTGGAATTTTTAATTACGTGTAAAAAGATCAGTTCATAATTAGAAGCAGTTACATAAAAGTCCTTAAATGAAGGATTTATATTTTAAAATATTATATGTAAAATATAAAAAGACAGTCTTAAGTTTTAAGTAATAGAAAATTTCTCTTCTGCTGAACAATCCTTATAGTAATAAATTCTAAAATTATTTTCTTCTATTTTTTTTAAGTATAGGCACAATTTAAAATAAAATAGAGCCTTTGTCAACAATGGCCATTATATGATTGATATACGGAATGTAGATCAGTCATTCAACGGGATAATTTAATGCCAATGTAAAGTATAAATTATGTTTTAAATACTGTTTTGAGAACTTTTGAAACAGATTGAAAAACAAAGTTGCAACTCCAGTTTCGCGTTTAATCGTTCAATTGCCGAAGACTATTTAAACAGTAGACTTTACAAACCTATTATCATTACCATTCCCACAAATCTCACTCTGAAAACTTCTCATGGACTCTGTACCTCAACGGTCCCTCTTTCAGAGAGCAAACATGCATACACGCGCGGCAATCTCGGGTCACCTCCCAAGCAGTTTTAGGGCTTGTTTTTCTACCGCTCGCGCATCCCGATCCCCAAAGCAGAGAGAGGGAGAGAGATTCTCGAGAGATACGCACTTCTGAAGTGTGGACCTGTTCTCGCGTTAACAACCGAAACTCATAAAGACGTTTAAGTGCAGGCCTAAAGGAGGAAAAAGACCTGTCGCTCTCTAGATTTCGAAGTTACGATGCCGCCGTGTTTGCGCTTCGCGAACGATAACTGGGCTCGTTCGGCCCGGGAGCCATATCGTCGTGTCGCGCCAATCTGCTATTGCTTCGGAGCTGTTCTCCCGGAGTGGGCATTGATTTTATCGGGGCCCAATTCATGCGAATTTTTTGAGGGATATCATTTTTCTGTACTTCGTTCAAGTGTTTTGAAGAGCGGCTTTAGTGGCCAGGTTGAAGTTTCGACTTGTGGTGATAAAATTCAGGAGAGCCGCCATATATAAACTTTTTTTCATACTTTTTTCCTTAGACTTTTTTCAAATGCATTAAATATAAAATGTTCTTATTAAATGTCTTCTCAGATTTGCATCATTGTAATTCTTAGGATTCAAAAATCTATCAAAACTTTGTAAAAAAACATTACCAAAGGACTAGGGAAATTCCAAAGCGAGTGCTGTGCCCAGTCTGGCGCATCGTAAAAAAAAAGAAAAAAAAATGGGAACTACCAAGGTCTTAGCATAGCATGTCGCCTTCTTCGCGTTTACGCCTTGCAGGCCACGAAACACATCGCCTCCTGCGATCGCTGTCGAAAGTGGCTTTTCGCAGCCCCGTCTTTCGGCTCTTCGTGAGAAGGCTCGGCACGCTCTCTCGCTGAATTTTAATATCGAAATTAATTAAAGGAGATAGAGGCAGGATAGGTGCCGGTAGACGATCCTCTCTCCTATCGTTTTATTTGCTCGTAATTACAGAATGGAGGTACTTAGCATTTCCGAGGCGAACCGATGCCTATCTCTCGGTCTCGTTCCGAGTGGCGAACGCTGCCGCCGTCACGAGCAAGCACCATGCAAAGCTCATACACAGAAGCGCCCGAGTTTTATTTGCTCCCCGCTATCCTCTCTTTCCGCCTTTTTCTTTCGGAACGCCGAGCTTTATCTTTGACGATATTTTTCGAAGCGCTGCCTGACGATTTTGCTTGGAAAGGAGGCATCACGGAGATAATTCTCTTCAAAGTCTGTGCGGGATCGACTGTTTTTTAAGAAGCTGATTAGGTTCCAATGATGGCGGTGGTGGCTCTCAGATCTTACGTTGTACTCAAGCCTGAAAATGAAATTCACAGCTTTATCTCCAGGTGAACGCATCAGTCCATTCAAAAACCGGAAGCGCTTGTGCCTTTTTAATAAAGCGGAATCTTAAGGCAAAGACGAGGCGGCGAATGAAACCCTCCTCTCCGAAGAAAAAAAAGCTTTACGAGCATGTACAGCGTGCCTGGATTATGCCATTTTAGTTATCTGCCGCGTTTTTCCGTCTCCTGCAAATAAAAACGTAATCCCGCGGAATAATTGCTTAGAGGGGGAAGTCGCAACAACATCGCGGCCCAACTTGGACTTTGATGAATTATCCTGGCGTAATAATTCATGAATCTTTTGGAGCAGCGGAAGCCATACGGTAAAAGAAGGCGAGCGCGCCTCTTACTTTTAAGGACTCTGAGAGGCCGCGCGCTTAATGTGAGAATGTAATTGTAATATAAAGAGCCCCGCGAGACCGCTTTTTGCGATATTTTATTATGACGCCTGAGTGCGGCTGCCGAGGAGCGAGCTTTTGCCTCTGCCGTCTTGAGTGCGAAGCGCTGAAATAACTTTATCTCTGGCTAAACGCTTGGGAAGCAATTAACCTGAGATCTACTTAATTATTGAGTGTGGATTTTGAGGTTCTTATCTTTCTGCCTCTTTAAATCTTTACTTTTCGCTTCAAAGTAGCAAATTTTTTTTTTAATACTTATCAGTTGACTTTTTTTATTTTCCACTTTTTATACTTGAACCTTTAATATGTTTATTGAAAGGTGATGAGAGTAAAAATTGAGGCATTCGAACGGTTTTGTTTGTTCCAGCTGTCAAGCTAAAAAAAAATTTCATTTTTCTGTTTCAGGTCCTCTTTAGCCATCATAAGACTTTACTTGTTGGTGTTTTTTGATACATTATTGTGTTTTAAAAGTCATTATAAAGTGTAATTTTGTAAGTGCTGTTATAGATCTGCACTTTCCAGCAGTGCGGCAGGATTACTTCATTTACAGAGATTATGCTGGCTTGCGCATCATGCACCTGGACTACAACAAGCTTGCTCTTATTGGAGAAGAAAGCATCATGAAGTTCTTGATTTAGTAATGATGCTGCTACTACTCGAGTAATGCTGATAGAAGCTTCCCGCGTAAAAATCAAGCCTATGGGAAATACATTGGCAATATATTGGAAAAGTATATTGAAAAAGTATTTGCAATATATCCGCAAGACTTCTGCAAATGCACATCATCCAATATATGTCCAATATATGCATGCTTTAATTCAATACCCTTCTTGTGCTAGAATTGAGCTATAAATTAAAAGGTTTTTTGAAAAAGAATTTTTTTTGTCATGAGTAAAATAATAAAAATAAAAAAAAAATTCCCGAACCTGGATTCGAACTCAGATCCTTGTTCTTTCTAGGCAAGCTCTTTACCACTGAGCTATTTTTTATTTATGTCATAAAAATTTTATTTAGGTTATAATGTATCACCGATCAGAAAATAATTCAGGCAAGTATAAAACGGGTCGCAAAAATCAGTGTTTTGTAGCCCGCCCGTCTGAGGCGAGCCGTAAGTTATTTGGTGCGTCTTTAATTAATTTCTACTCAGCTTTAAATAATATTATCCGATCTGGAGCTATAAGTCGGCAGTACATTATAACCTAAATATAATTTTTATGACATAAATAAAAAATAGCTCAGTGGTAAAGAGCTTGCCTAGAAAGAACAAGGATCTGAGTTCGAATCCAGGTTCGGGAATTTTTTTTTTTATTTTTATTATTTTACTTGTGACAAAAAAAA
>UCOM01002514.1:0-25455 GCA_900474385.1 Ormyrus pomaceus | reverse complement strand
CCCTCCCACTCCAGCTCCGCTTTGCTTTTCCAGCGAGAATCCCTCCCCCCCGAGGAGAGCAGTGCTGCAACCTCGACTTGCCACTGCATCCATTCCGGCTTCTTATCTCTCCGCTTCTCCTCCTCGACTTCCTTTTCAATATCAAATGCGCCTCCCGTTCAAACGTCTTTCGCCAATATTTCCATCGACGATCCATTAAAAAGGGAAGGAGATCGACTCGCGATGCCAGAGCTTTTCCCTCTACCCTCTAACGTCATTCGAGAATGTCAGATCGCCGCAATTCAATTACCTTTGCCCTCTCCCCCTATCGATCCCGCGAACAATCCCCGGCAAATATTTAGTTTTATTCAACTTTTCGTAAAACCCGTACTCCGCTAATGCAGGCTACGAATTCCCGCCGTTTATCAACCAACCAAACGTATATCCGCTTATAATTACACTGATGTGGACAATGCGATACTTGTCCTTTTCCTAATATATACGGTCGGATTGCTTTCGAATTATCCAATAAATTTCATCAAATAATTCGATTGTCTAAATATCCCATTGAATTCGTGCTGCTCGATACCGCTTCGATTATTTGCTCGGATAGAACGGATAATCTAAAGCCGCAACGCGAATAATTGGGACGGGAAAAACGTCTTAGAATCCGAAGCAGGCCCTAATATCAGACGGCAGGCATTGTTCGCTCGCGTAACGAAGCTATCGGTTAATCTCTCTCTCTGCCTCTCTCTCTGAAAATTCAATTTTCTACAAAGTACTCGTTCGGCAAAAGTCGTTTGTTTAATCTTCTAATAGGGGACGTTGTTCATTGATGCAATCAGGTAAGATCTTTCCATTAGCCGCGAGCAAGCAAAGCCATTTCCTCGGACACGATATAAATAGCGCTCGAAAATCCGAGTGTTTATAAAGTCCTCCGAGGTTCATCCCTCCGGGGGGTACAAAAGGAAGAGAGAGAGAGAGAGAGAATCGATAGGAAGGAGCACGTACTGCGTGTCCAGAATGGGAGGGTCGATGTGCAGCTGCCGATGCGGTAACCACGCAATTTTATCGAACGAAGCTAATAGAACGTTGCGGCCGGGACGGCGAACTATGCTGGAAGACAGGGAGGGACAAGCGAGGGCCTACATTGTGTGGAGATTCTCGGTTATTCGTGGCCAATGGCCGTGTAAGATTGATGTCCAGTCGAGATTCGCGGCTCGGGAGTAGTAGCCGAATACGTATATGTATACGTCCGCGGCTGCGCCCCGAGGACGTCGTTATCGGGGCAATTTGGGCAGAACTTGCCGAGTTCAGGGCAGGGAGGAAAGACGGCCGCGTCCTCAGACGCTGTTTTCCGGCAACTTTCCCACACCCGGGCCGCCGACTGTAATCGCGTAAATAGTGCTTCTCGCGCGCAAATTAGCGACTCGACCGTCCCCCCCGCGCACCCGGCAGAAATGAAAATTGCTCTAGCCTACTTCGACGATAGTCGTATGAGCGACTGCTGAACCGAGTCTACCTGGTAATACTCTTAATTGGCCCGCGATTCAATCGGGAATTTCAAATTAAATTTTCGTTTGATGCGGCAAAAGAGAGAGAGAGAGAGAGAGAAGGAAGGGGGGGAGGATAGACGGGATAGTAGTCAGGTGTAATTAACGTTCCTTTCATCCCGGAATTGCATTGCTGCCCTTAATAAACAGGGCAGTTTGACTAGTGCGACTCGCTCAAAGAGTCGGTCCGATTTTTCATCTTTTCCGACGGCAGAGATTAATATCAGCAGGGAAATTATTTAGCCGTAATGGCTGATATTCCTCCGCGAGGTGCATCCTTATTTTATAAAAGACTATTTTTTTTAATTGCCGGCTAAGCAGCCCCGTCACTGAAATCCGCTTTGAGCGGCGTTTAACGGAAGCCCACGCGCAGGGATAATTCTAATTTAGCTCCGACAGTCGCTCTTTCTGCGGCAACTTTTTGCCGGTAGTCAATGGAACGCGTCGCGGTCACTTGAAGGATATAAACATAAGAAAATATCTAAATCCATCCACAGCTCATTCACGAGTATCGATTTCCCCAGGACGGAAGCGCGGTCACCTCAGCTATTTCTACTGGAGAAAAAAAGGAAGAGGATCCGCTCTCGAAACAAAAGATCCCACGCGACGGGGATAAAGAGACAATAGGTCAAGCGTTATAATCGACTTGAATGGAGAGCGCGTTACCTCCCCGCCGGCTAACCCCATTATTCCAGCATCGGCGATAATAATATATCGCTCACGGGCGCTAATTTCGAGGATTGTTTATCGCTCATCTGGCGGCCGTCTCTCTCCTCTCGCGTTTGATTCCGCCGCGGCCCGTCCGTCATTTCGTTCCTCCTGCCAGACCGTTTCGCGTCTTTGTCGCGCGCGGCGCAACTCTATTAACGCGTTAACAATCGCGCCTCGGGTAACGGCTACTCGAGGGGTAACGAGAATCCTGTAATAACCTTTCGTTCAAAGCCGAGAGCCGCGAAAGCTATAGCGGAGGTTGGGCGCTACTTCCGGCAGCGGGGAGGGAGAGAGAGAGAGAGAGCTGCAGTTACGACTGCTCGATGCCGATTTCACGCTCGCTCCACTCCGAGTCGTTGCACGTTCTCGGCGCGCGGGGCGCGAGCGGCCCCTAACAAGCTTTCCGTGATTGCTAGCATCCAGCGTCCTACAAACTCCACCTCCTCCTACCTCCTGCCTCCTCCTATACCTCCTCTCCCAGGAAGCCGAGCTCCTTTAAACAAATGGCGAGGGAGCTTCGGCTAGATATACAGCCCGTTCAATTTTGAATCCGGCGCTAATTTAACGCCGATTATATTGATTGAGCCGCGGGCAACTATTAGCTAAAGGGGGATCGAGAGCGACCTTTTTCCGCAGCCGAGCGCGCGCCACTGGCCCCGTTTTCCCCGTTGCGGAATTTTTCGAAAACAAAGGATACATCCCGGCCGCGATTCCCGTAATAAATTTCCCGAGACGATACCTAACGTGGCCGTAATAGAGGGGCAGTTTATTTTTCCAGCTAAAGCTCAGTCACGCACGAGCGCTCTCTCTCTCTCTCTCTCTCTCTCTCTCTCGTGCTCGGAGCTCCCTCGTATTAGTATTGATTTTCATACTACCGAGCACTCGTGACTCGCTTTCTCTCTCTCGACATTTTTTATTATAATGAGATCGGTGACCTCGCGGGGCGCACGTATAACGTACTCGAGAGCGCGCGCGCGCGCGCGAGAGCGGTATACATACATTTTTCACGATTGAAATTTCGCAAAGCACGCCGACTGGAAAATGCGACTCAATCCCCCTTAATACTCGTGAAGGAAGGGAACAAGGGAAAAATGATTAAAGGATTGCGGCAAGGGGCTTTTTCAATGTCCCGGCATTTATTTCCTCTCTCTCTCTCTCTCTCCCCTCTGCCGCCTTCGTGCGTGATGGATTCTTGCGAAATGTATGCCGTAAAAGTGAGCCGAACGCCCGGAGTAAATAAATATGGCTGGGAACGCTTTTTAAACGGAGCGGCCGATTGTGGTTTTTGCGGTTCGATGCGGGAATAAGCAACCCTACTAACCGAGAGAGAAAGGGAGAGAGCCAGCTCTTTTCTCACTCTGCTTTTCGCGTCGATTAATAAAGCGGGAAAATGAATTGAATTAAATCTTCCTCACCTCTGACTTTTTTATGCTTTAATGTTTTAAATGCGCGAAAAGATTTATGAGTTTAGAAAGGAATTTTATTTTCCTGAATATCTGAAATTATATACCTTTATGAAAATAGACCCATAATTCCAGTTTAAATTTATGTACATATTATAATAAGCAGTAAAAATTCCGGTGACATATTTTTATGCGGTTAAATTTTTAAAATATTAGTATTTTCAATAGCAACTCTACATTAACTCGGAGAAAAAGTGTTTTTAACTGCGAATGCAACTTGTAACTTTGACAAATTTACGTCTATAAATTTTATTCTCGTAAAATTTGTCTTTAATAAAGAAAACTTTAGTAGTTTAAAATAATTCATTTGAATTTAGCTTGTCCCCTATTAAATATTTATGCATTCAAATTGATTTAATTGTTATCTTTAGTCGGTTTTAAATTCTGTATTATGACTTGCTAATACAATATTTAAATTAACACCAGATAAATGTTGCATTATTCAACGACAATAAAATTTAACACGATCTACTATAGTAAATATTAAATATTAAAGCATTTATCAATGTATTTTAATGACACATCAAATTGAGCGTTTTATTTTCATTTTATTCTGCTGTTTTGCCTTCGCCGAATGTCCTTTTGCCCTTTTATTTTTACTTCTAGGTTAAATTTTTTGCAACAGTACTTTCGCAAGATATCCTCCAATAAATAAGTTCTTTCCATTTGAAAGCACTTATTTATAGGAGATCAACTCCGACTGTCCCGATTTAAAGTCGATTTTATGGATATTCCGCCAATATAAAGGCTATTTAGCCTGCGAAGCGGCGTTTTTCACCCCGGCTTTGCTTGTATAAACAGCCTTACATTTTCGAAAACACTTTTTTACGGCGGCCCCGGCAATTAGAGGGCCATTCAGATTTTTCTATGCCGCAGTTTTATGCGGGATGTATTCACGCAAGGTATTATAACGCAATTCCGAAGGCGGCTGCTTTTTTTTTTAAGCAAAAGCCTTATCTGCACGAGCGGCGGTCCTCTGTGTGTGTATATATATTTGTGAAAAAAAAACTTTTTACGAGAGTACATTTGTACCAAGACTCCCGCGCGCGGAGGAATCGATATTTTAGGGACGCAATTCCAGCCACGCAACAGCTATACTGTTTTTAAAATTGCTTTTAAACTAAGTCAAGCTTAACTCGAAAAACAATTGCAAAGTTTCCCGACTTTAACAAGGCTGCTTGAATTGTAAATTCTTCTATTCGACGATTCGCGGTAGTTCGCCTCTAATTAAAATTATATGTTTGAGAATTTCAAGCATTTCTTTAACCAAAAACTGGCGTACATTAAATCCCCCCCCCCCTACCGCTTCCATTCATCAGCGCCTACCTTTTATCGGAAGAAAAAGCGCGCGTTTTGTAAAGCCGCGTAATTACGTAAGACCCACTTAGTTTTCCCTTATTTAGCGGCTCGATTTTTCACAACGACAAGCTTAAAATGCAAGCTTGTCTCTCGTCGGCAGCGGCGGCGGCGGCGCCGGCAATTGGGGCATCGAATTACGATGCAAAGTGCGTACCTCTTCCGGCCGGGGGGGGGATATCATAATGTTGAGTTTCTCGGTAGGAGTCGGGGCTATGCACGCAGCCGTTAGGCTACTCGACGGCGACGAGTAATCGTCCGGCATTAATTTCGGGGTCTTACGTCTCCTTCCGCGGCGACTAAACTGCGTCCTTACGCAAAGCCGGTGATTGGTCGCTTCGTTCATGCGCGTATTTATATGTACACGCGGGCCCGGCATTATGCACACCTCTCCCGCGGCGGCGGCCTTCCTTTGTTTTTATTCCCGCAGTCGTAAATCAATTCCATCGGCCGTGAGCAATTGATTTTCCGCGGCGTTTCATTACATTCGTTTCTCGATCAATTCTCAGCAGTTCGCGCGCACCGCCGCCCGAGATCCGAAAATTTATTTCTCCGGGCGCAGCTCGTCGATCGTTCTCGCCCGGCGAGAGAGAGAGAGAGCGCTCGCTCATCATTTACCCCCCCGGCCGAAAGACAATGTTTTTCATCGGCGAATAATGAACTCGCCTCACGAGTATCTCCCATACGTTACTTCCAGCCCCCGGATCGGTGTGTGCGTATCGGGATTCGCGTCTTCGTTCATCCTCCCCCCCGACGACTGCCTCGCTTTTTGCTCGTCCGAGCTGAAATTAAGTCGCTCGTTATATGGATCGAGAGATATTTTCGCCTCTCCTCTCCATTCGTCTTGCCGGCGAGCTCTTACAAGACGATCGGAGCAAAAAGCCCCGGAGGCTCCCCGCGGGCTACTATTCCGGGCCGTGCCACGCTGTTTCACCGGGAGAGAGAGAGCTAAAAATTCATCCCTTGCAAGTTTCCCGCGGGAGGCTCTCCCTCTCTCCCTTTCGACGTCTGGCTTTACGGCGCGAAATTTTTCCGGCGTCGTACCCGGCAGCCACGGCTTAAGTTAAACTCCCTCATTCTCGGGGAATCGGCGAACTCGATGGCGGGGGATAAAAGTAAGAAGGCAGCGCGACGCAGCTGGATGCCCGCGAGTGACGTAAATGTGCTCTCGGATTTCAGATTTCCTGGATCCGCCGGCGCGATTGGCACGTCCTCACCAGCTCCATGTTCACATACACGAACGACGAGCGGTTTCAAGTGCTACATCCCGAGGGCTCGGACGACTGGACCCTCCAAATCAAGTACGTGCAGGAGAGAGATAACGGGACCTACGAGTGTCAGGTGAGTGGCTTGCATTTTTCGATCCCTTTTGTCGCGAGGCCGAGCGACGATACATTTTTCTTTCGCCTTTTGTTGACCCAGGAGCGAGTGCCCTCGGGGCTTGTCACGTACCTCGCGGCCACTACTCCTAGACGACGCGGAAAGGAACTCCGGCCGCGATAAAAAAATACAGCCGAATATTTTCGGGCTCCCCTGATGCATCGCTCCCATTGTCGAGTTAACTAAGGCCGATTTATGCGGACTTCCTCCGATGGATGTATTAAAGCCATTAATCAGGCGATCGCGAGATCGATTTATATTTATTCCGCGGAGCGAGTATCGCCGAAGCGGAATGCCCCGCGGGACGGGGAATTTTTCTGACCCCAGGAGAGGGAGTTGTGCAATCTACGCGACTTCTTCTGGGCGGCGGAGAATTTAAAGGAAACTCGAAATTGCGATTCCGCTGAATTTTATCGACGTTTTCTTATTCTCGGAAATAAACTACATAAAAGGTTTTGAGGACGAGGGGAGGGAGAGCTTTCGAAACATCTAATTTTCTCCGACGTGGCGCTCGAAAATTACGTAAACCCCTTACGAGGATAAGGGATTTCTCAGAGTATGGTGATGCAGTGTTACGGAGAGCGGAGAGAAGACGATGAGCTTACATTACGTAATCGAATTTATGTTAAAATACAGATTTGTACGTACGAGAGCTCTGCTTCAAAGTTATTTAATAACCAACCTTATCAAATGCCGCTTCACAGTAAAATTAGAAAATTATTCGCGGCTGACTATTTTCAGACGTTACTACTTCAATTCCCTAGTCTATCTTTTTTAACCAGCCGCGTGACGCTTTAAAGAGCCGGATCTTGATAAAGTTTCGCATACTTGTCCTCACGTACTCGGGGCAAGTCGCGTGACGGGTAGAAAACAAAGGTACACCTCGAAACTTTATCAATTTTTTTTTCATTCCCCCCCGAGCGAAACGTCCTCGGGAGAAAGGGCGCGTTATGGTCGACATGCTTAACTCGGAGCAAAGAAAGCGTAATGCTATCGCGTTACCATGTTAAAATTTTCTCCCGAACGGCCATAAATCGCGAGCCACGGAAAATCTGTAAAACATTTCGCCAGAGGGCCATAAATCCCGCTTGCGCGAAACTACAAAAAGAGTAAATTCCAGTCGGGCAAGGAAACAGAAAGAGAGAAGGAGAGAGGAAAATCCGTGAGGGAAATCAGAAACAAACGACGCCCAGCGCGCGAACGACAACGGAAATCGACTGAGAGTTCCACTGACCTTTTAAAAAGTTCCAAGTCCAACTTTCCTCCCTCCCCTTGCCTTATGTTAATCTCAAGACGAATGCCGCTGCTTACTGTCGCGCGCAACTTGTTTCCTCGTCTGAACTTGAAAAACTTCTGCCTCCCCCCTGGCCGATATTTGCGAATACGTGGGAGGCCGATGGCTTGCCGAGGAGAGGGCGATTTAGCATCCGAAAAGATTTGCTCGGAAAAATTTTACTTAACCATGACATCGCCACGGGGGGGTCTGTTTAACAGCGGGGAAGGGGGCTGCTTTCCCTTCGGCAACGAGAGATAATATTTCACGCTCTTTCGAAAACTCTCGTTCGCTTGTCGCCTTTGAATGAATGCGCTTATTTTTCATGTCTAAAGAGGGAGGCTCGCCGATTGTTTTTCTCCAATCATTAACAAAAGCTAACTAATGCTACAGGAGGATCATTATTTATTTTAAATAATTTCAAGCGAATATAAATACTTTAAGCTTTAAATTTAATTTAGAACGATCAAAAACAAAAATATCTAAAAGATTGACATTAAATTTTGTTTTCAAGTAATATTTTGTCGTTTAACCCAGATTCAGCGGGATTAAATAATTTACTATGCGCATACTAAATTTTACGCTTTATTCATATTTTCGACGTAGTCATACACTTGTATTCAACTGAAAACAATCAAAGCACGTCTGGATTGACAAAGTTTTATCTCCGGTCTAAAAATAAGTGCGCTAAAAAAGTTTAATGTATACATCTGTGTTAATTTATGACGGCTAAAAACAACGGCGAAGCAGAAATAATTTTTCTATAATGCATATTTATAACTTGTCCAATCAAATATTTCCTGTTTATTAATGCTTAAAATTCATAAAATATTTCTAAATCATTTCTTTGAAATTGATATACCAAGTAATATATATAGATTTAATTAATTTGTTGTCTGCGAAAATTAATAAAGCCATGCGTTTTATTGACCAATAAAATTGGTTAATTAAAACGGTAGAATTTCGCTTTATTTTACATGCCCTTTGATAGGAAAACAACGATATCAAAACGGGTAAACGTCAGAGTCTTTGGCTTTAATGAAATTATTCATAAATCCTTTAACAAACATCCTATTTGACTTCAATTGATAGCTATATATTATCGATTGATTTCTCTTTCTGACTACTAAGAGTGTAAAGAATTTTATTAAAATAAAGTGTATCGATGAAATCCAATTAAAGCGGTTCTTTTGGTCATTTTGTTAGAAAACAAAAAAAGACAATTCTGATTGAACACCAACAGACTCGACTGATTAATCTACCGAGGCGGAGAAATCGGGTTATCGACTCCGAACTTTTATTGTTGCGTGAGCGTGAAATTTCTAATAAAACAATTACATTCCCGTTCTCGGGCCCCTATAGTTTATTAGAATCGAATTTTTCAGCCGGCGGCTGCAAAAAAAAAAAAAATAATAATAATAATAAAAAATCAAATTTCCACCTTCGCGGCCGCAAGAAAATCTCGGCAATTTAATAACGCGGTTATGCACACATGATTAACATTTAAAGTTGGCAGACGCATTATCCGACTATGTTCATCGGAAGGAGGTCGGCCAGCGCGGCGGAGAAAAAAGTAGTAAGCGGGAGCAGCGGCGACGGCGGCGGCATTGAAGTTTAATAGAATTTTTAAGCCGGCTGCGCGGGCACGCATTTCCGCGAATAATTTAGCGGGGAAAAAAGAGGAGAGCGGCGCGAATCGGCGAAATGCTTAATAAGGAAGTGAAAAACTGACCGAGAAAGAGCCCTGGAAATATAATGCGCCGGGCAAAGTTGCAAAGGAACTCGATAGTCCTGAGAGAGAGAGAGAGGGGGGGAGAGATGCCGCCGGTGGAGGGAGGAGCTCCTCGATCCTCTCGAGCTGCCTGCAAGCTCGGAGCTTTTCTTCGCTCGCGAAGAGCTTGCGGCTTTAATGCCTCGGCGTAACGCCGTCATTATCTCCGGGGAGAGAAAGTAGGCGATGCTTTCGGGCAAAAAGTCGAGGGCTCTCGAAATTCTCGGGCGTCTCGTTAAAATGATCGTACTCTCCGTTTGTGCCGCGAGCCAGCACCGAGCTTATTGTACAACTCTCCTCCTCCCCTCTCTCTCTCTCTCTTTGCGGAGTGACAAAGAGCTTCGGCGCGCATTACTTTAATTGAAAATTTCCAATAAATTTTAATAACACGTGGCGGCCCGAATGCACGGAGAAGAAAAGGGGGACTCGAACAAAAGAGAAAAAATTCAGCAGAAGGAGCAGTCTGGCATTACACTTCAAACAGCTTATACTTTCGAGCATTAGAGCGGAGCATCCTTTTCCGCGGGTAACCTTATTTCTACTCGAAGATCGGGAAGCTCCTTTGAACTTTGAAATTTGACAGTCTCGCCCCGGGGGCTCGCGGGGAATATTATCTACACGTAGACGGTAGCACACGAGCTTACAAGCGTGCACACATGACGGATAATGCCGACATATCGTCTCTCGAATCGGACTTTTAAACTTTCGAGTGGAAGCCCGAGTATATAGACTTTTCCTCGACTCTTGCCTCCCTCAGCTTCAACTTTCTGTTTGGTAATCTGAGAAATTACTTTGCCGCTCCTCGCGCCTTCTTTGACTCTCTCGCTCTATTTTTTTTCCCTTTCGCTCTCGGATCTCTCTCGCCCCGTCTCTCCGTCTTTTTTCATCCGCGCAGCCGAGCACTTAGTATCAAACTGTTTATTTAATTAAAACTCGAGTCTTCTCCTGCCGCTCGAAGGATTCCCCGATCTTTTGTTTGGAAAAGTTGGCCGTCACTCCCTCCCGCGGCGTCGCTTATCATTATTATATTGCCTTTAGTATTTTTCCGAGTTGCGCAGAGTTCCGAGTGGCGGCGGGGCAGCAGCGCAGCGAGTTGTAACCCCTCGTGTATAACGCGCTTCTTGGAGGAATTTAAATATGAAAAACGCGGGCATAAAGTCGCATACGTGTCACTGCTTTTCCATGGTACAATTCATTTTTATGGCTGTCATGGCTTAACGTCTGGAACGTCTCCGCCTCGTGTTTTTTTTTCCCTCCCTTTTTCACTTTCATAGCGTGCCCTCACTCCGCGTATAAAGTAATTTCGTTCCTCGTGAAATATGCGTGGCGCAGCTAATCCAACCAGAAAGCCCATTTAAATCTTCGACGCTGCAGCAGTAGGATGACTCGTTACTCCTTCTTTTCGCCGCGTTTTTTCATTTATTTACTCGTACAGCAACTATAAGCAGTACACCGCGAGAGCAGAAAGTTCTGCGGGTCCGAAGTTTCCTTTCTTCGTCGCCGCCAATCCTCCGGGATGCTTGACAAAACCAAGAAAACCGGGGGGGAAACCGCGAGCGGCGTCTCGAGGCGCCTCGCCACTTTTCTTCCGCGCGCCGCGAATGCGAAGAGTCAGCTTGGACTTTTGGATTAAACGAAAAATGCTCTTTTCCGTCGATTACTCCCGGCGCACTCGAGCCGCCATTCGGCGAAATTATATTTCGCCGGCATTGTGCTCGATTCGCCGTCGTTCGAAATCGCCCCCCCTCTCGACACTGTTTTTCTACTACCTGTTTACCTATTTCCGGCCCGAAGCTCGGAAAGCGACTTATCTTTATCTCTCGGAAGGCGAGTGGCGGGGAAAAATCTCAATTTACGTAAATTGTGCTATTAAGCAGTTTTATCGCGTGCATATACTTTTAAAGTGCGGATATAACTTTATCTACTGCTTTATTAAGCATGAAATTCCTTGCTCTTATCATTTTCGAAATCAGCGCCCGGGATATATTATATCGCAGCGTGAAAACCTGGGATAAAGTAGAAAGCGTCCGCCCGGCCTTTATTAATAAAAAGCATCTCGTTCATGACCGCGGGCGGAAATTATTTTTTCAACGGCGCATAAATCGCGGGCTTCTAATGGATTTATACGGGCGCAATCGGAAAGCGAGAATCAAAAAGTGCCGCGCAGCGCCAAAACATTTGCGACGGCCATTTTCCTCCGAAAAAGGGCCGCGCCGCGCCCGGCGAAAGGGAAGGGGGAGGGGGGTGTAAAAAAATAAATTGCCTTTGAAATTGCGCTCGTATACCCTTTAATTATAAAGCATCGTCGGCGCTCGTTTATTTACAGAGGTCCTTTTTCATTGGAGGGCAGGAGCGGAAAATTTCAATCGCGAGCCAAAAACCTTTTTAACGCTCGCCTGAACCTCGGCGGGGCCCCGGTAGCTCACGGCTACCTCGGAGCATCGGACTGTTTTATCCGAGTTGAAGCAGGTTGGCCGCCTCGCGGAACCGCCAGCGGCGGGCTCTCAGTTGTTTCTCTGTTTTTCTGCCGCTGTAAAGGGGCGACGCTGTCCCCGGGCGCTTATAAAATCGATTTTCTTCTTTGCCGATGTTCCTCCAATACGTTCCAATACTCGGGCGGCGCTCCGCGCGAGAAACACCCTCGCTCTCTTTCTCTTTCCTGGGGAGTCAACAAAGACGAGCTGCGCGAGGAGCCAGGTTTTTTTTAATTGCGTCGCTACTTTTTTAACGATTTCGCACCGCTGCTTCAAATATTAGCACAGGCTCTCTTGTTCTTTCAGCGATTTTTCAAAAGAAGCCTTTTATTGTCCCCGGGAAGGTTGGAAAAAAAGATGATTACAAATTCGAAAACAGGGCTTTTTGTTTCGAAAAATTTTAACAGCAATCTCTGCTTTAGATTAGGTTTTAATGAATTTTTAATGAATTGTTTAATAAAGTTTAACGAATTCTTTAATTAAAAACGTAAATATATATTAACATAAAAATACAGCTTTACTTAATATTAGATTAAATTAAGGAAGACGAACGGTTAGAAGTGCTTAAAATTTAAAAATTTAACTTTGCTCTGCAATTAAATATTTAGCAAATTTAAATTCAGATATATTACACGAGAAGGTCGTTTGAAACTTTAATTTGAAATGCACGAATAATTGAGAAATTCAATCTTGTAACAGATTTTACATAATTACAGGCACAAATTTCCATTCGTCATTGGATCGAAATTTCAATTTGTACTAGAATTACATTCAAACAAGAATCCCCGAGAACACGAATCAGGTATATAATTTCTAGCCGTCAATTATGAAATTCGTACAATTATAGAAAGCCGAGGCAAAGAGAGCGCCGGAACAAAAAGAAAGTTCCCATGCCGTTGAATAGGCCGACGCGAGAAGGAGGATAGAGAGCAAGTGGCGTCGACTACTTTTCAGATCGCTCAGCAGCGGTTAGAGCCTCATGAATTTTGACAAAACTCTCGCGGTTGTATATAAAAGCCCCCGAAAATTCGCTGGCGCGAATATTAAAAGACCGGCATCGCATTCAAGCCCTCTCTCGCCCCCCAGAGCGGTTATATGCATCAGGTGCCTGCCTGCCTCTTCCCTCCTGCATTCTGTCTTTCACTCGAATCCTCATTTCCCCCCCCCCCTCGCTCTCATTTTACGATCTTTCATTCTCAAAGCCTCGCAGCCGTGCTCTCCCTTGTGCTCGAGCTTCCTTCTTCTCGCACCTGCTTTCTCTCGCTCTGTTTCGAGACAGCCTTTCTCTCGTGCTATTGCCCTCTATCTTCAGACACACGTGTATATATAACGTTTTATTTTCTTTCAACCCCAATTTTTCCATCAGCAGCCTGTACGTATAACATTTTCAGTACAATATTTACCTCCGCAACTTTTTCGCGGAAATGCATTATTAAACTGCTCGTCTCTCGTTTTTATCATTCCCTCCTCCGTCCGACTCGCGTCTTGCTATATAAGCAGCTCGGTGCGCGCGGCCTTCATTAATATAGACATCCCTTGATGAGTCGGGCGCGCCGGCCAGATCACCTTAAAAGCCCAGGTGCACTCCGGCCGATGCCATTATCTTCCGATATTATATAGGCACAGGCGGCGCACCAGCCGCATGTAATATGTATTTTCAAAGATTTCGAGTGCGACCGGCGCCTGAGCCGGTCCAGATTGTTTGCGCGGCGCCCGGGATTTCACGAGGATTATTATGCGCCGCTTTCCTGCAAACGTTATTACTTTGATAGACTTGATATGGTTGGCGTCTCTGATTTGCGGACCTCCCAAAGCCGGCTAATTCATTAAATGCTGAAAGCAAACAGTGCCGCGAAGTTGTAAATGACTTCGTTTGCGCCAAAATATAATAATGAAATTTGTCGTTTTAATCATTTATATGTGCTATGACAATCGCTTTAATTTCATCAAGACTACGGGAATTTCGCAAATGCGCTGATTTAAATTGTAAATAAATATGTTATCTCGTGTTCATTAATTGGTAAATTAATTAAGCTAATTAATGATATATTTGGTAAAATCGGGGATGTTCCTGTTTAATTCGAAATCCGAATCAGTGTGGATTAAATTTGTTAAAAAAAAGGCAATAGAAATAACGATGATCCCTGAAAATTTATAACTTTGGAATAAAATGATAATATTTTACAATATTTTACTGCTAAAAAATAACAAACGACCTGGAAAAACTTTTTTTTTTTTTTTTTTTGGCGATTTAAATTGTAAATTATTTCGATGTACTTCATGTTCTGAACGCGGCATGACTTCATACGGGGGCCGCGATAAGATTAATCCAGACGCGAAGAGACAAAAAGAGTAATATCTGTCCGTAAAACGGCGAGGGCATAAAGCAGAAGTAAAAAATTATATGACATAGATTCGCGTTAAAAATGTAACGGAAAACGCCGCCGCCACGCCGACTTAATCTGATTCAAAAAGTCAGCAAGTTTATTTAATTCATCAAATAGTTTTCACTCGGCTCGCGGAATTCGCGCAAAGCTGCCACCGCGCCCAGCGAGCGAAACTCGGTATTATTTCGCGGCCCTTTATAAGAAGAAAACTTGTTCACGCGCAAAATGCATCCCGGTGTGCATTAAATTTGCGCCGCCCTGCAAGATAAAAGCGCGTCTAGGAAAAAAAAAAAAACAGAAAAAAATGTTTCCATTTCGCTCTCGAGAATTCAGCCAAACAAGCTCGCGTGCGCTCGACGCTTATTATTTCCCGAATATTCGAAGCCGCCTAAAAGAAGCAATCTAAATTTACCGCCGGCGGCGCTCGAAATTTATTCGCGATATTCGGGCATAAATTTTTCATAAACTCCGCCGTCGGGCCGAATATTAAAATTGCTAATACCGGCGCCGCGCTGCTCTCTCGCGCGGAGCTTTAATGAATCGGCTGCGAGAGGGCGCGGCAGCTTTTTTGGCGCATCCCGCATTAGCGGGAAAATTCCTCAAGGCAGGAGAGGCGTATAACGTGCTCGCGTGCGGTGAAGCTATACATATATATGCATGTAGGAGCGAGTCGCCGGGAGACAAAGGACGCTGCATGGGCACGCTTTAAATTCAGGCTATAATTCAGGCGTGCCTCGTCGGCGATTCGAATCTATGTCAGCCGCGACACAGTGACCTTTCGCCGGCTGCTGGCGCCGGAATAAATGCAGCGCGCCCGGCAAGACAAAGCTGCCAGCGAAAAAAAAAGCACCGCGCCGAGGCGAACGTCCCATTCAACAGGCACAATGAATACGTTAATTAATTCCGGCCGTTTAAAAGAGGAGTTAACAACAACGCCCCGCGGCTCTTCTATCCGCCGACCGATCTCTGCAGTCGCGCACTTTCTTTTTTTTTTCTCTTTTGCTTTTCCCCTCTGCGCGCAGCGCCGCTTTCTTCCTTTTCTTGCGGGACTCATAATTTAGATTATATCCCCCCTTTTTGTCAGTCGACTCTTTTTCGAAATTGCTACCGCGGCCGCCGCTGGTGCTGCATGCTGCTGCTGCTGCCTCTCGTCCGTGTTTTTTCAGTCTCCTCTCCTCCAAGTCGTCGACAGCCAAAGCGTCCGCGAACCTTTGAAAGGCTTGTTTTTGCTTTTAATCTCTTTTCCGGCAAAGTATATTTTATTAGGTATATATGAGCGTCTGCCGCGAGGATATGGAAGCAATATGCGACTCGAGAACGACGGCTGCATTTAATAATACTCTTTTTGCAAAAGTTAATGAGATTTTGTTGAAATTGGATTTGTTGCGCAGAAGCGGCAGATTTTTAATGGCCTAATTTGTTAATTTTTTGTAGCAGACTCTTTTTTAAGCAACCCGAGCTAAATTTTCAAAATTTTCTCGAGTACTTTTACAAAATTTATGCGAAATTTAAACTGTATAAATACTTTTTGAAAGTAAACATCATTATATATATATATATTTAACTCTCATTGATGATATTAAAATAATAAGAGCGAAATACTGAGATAATCGCTTAAGAATAGCTCAAGAAAGACAAAATTATTCTAAAAACAGAAGAATTTAATTAACGCAAAATTATACTCGCGGAACAGGCCGCTGTATTTCTCTTCAATCTAATCATCATTACGCGTTGTAGCGCACGAAAGGCGAGAGAGCTTTAACGAAGTCCCATTTTTATGATTTTAAAAATGTCCAGCAAATTATTTTTGATACCTAACAATGACTCTCGCCGTGTCAGAGATCGTTATTTAACTTACAATTTAATTGGGTCGTAAACCTCGCCTATTTGCGCTTCAATCAATTAGCTTCCGATCGACTGGTCGCTTTTGTTTACACCTGCCATATTGATTTTACCTAATTAATGTATTTAATACCGAAACTATTTCGAGCAGTGTCCTCCCGGAGAGCGTAAGTCGCAGACTCCGGGAGCGAATCGCCACCTGGACAGCTGCAACCGAATCGAGAGACACTGGCGCTCTAATTGAAAAAAAAACTCGGCTCTCCCTCCTTTCCCGGGCACAAAGAGGGCAAAGGCTCGCTCGCTCCCTCCTTCCGGGAGCATCGTTTCCTGCAGAGATCCTCTCTCCTCCGGGGCGAAAGAAGGCGAGCAGACGCGGTCCAGTCAGGCGCGAGACCCACATGGACGCGAGCGTTGTACGCGTGCGGTACTTTCCTCGGGCAGGAAATTAATTTCCAGGATGAGAGAGAGAGAGGGAGAGAGGGACTGGGGATCCCGAGTCGGGCCGCGTCTAAACTGCAGCCCAGTACTCTATCAAAGCTCGCGGGAGCGCAAAGGGACAAAGCCGCGACGCTCGCCTTCTCCACGCTCCACTGCCGCATGACAATGAGAGCCAGGCGCGCAACGCCTGTGCATTACACGCTCGGTCCACTGGCTGACCGAGCAGCGCACACTCGATACTATACACCGCCCGCGCCCACACATCTGTTACTGCCGCCGTGAAAGGTGCGAACGGCCAACTGCACTCAATTACCATTCGGGCGATCGTTCATAAGCGAGTTTCCCGCGGAGTTTCGCCCAACTCGGCCGGACCGTTTTCCAATTTAGATTCGCCCGGGAGCGGCTGCTTTCTTCGTCTAAAGCCGCCGAGGAAATTAGACCTACTGTCTCGGTAATTAAACGAAAAAAAAAAATAAAATATAATAAACGGCCGCGGCCGCGCAATTTCCCCCGACGTTCGAGCGCTCGAGAGATTCTCGAAATCTCGAGCAGCCGATTCTGCGGGCGATTCATCTTCCCGCGCGGCTTGCACAAAGAAGCGTAATTATAACGAGCGCGGCGTCGTCGCGTGTTTTGCCGCGGGCGCAAAAAGCAGCCGCGGCTAATTAAGCGGCGGCGGCGCCGAGAGAAAACGGGCTGAACCGCTCTGCACACCTCTTTTCCCCCATTGCGAAAGTTACGGAGGCGCGCGCGCGCGCGCGCGGTCAAGCGGCGATCTCGCGATCGATGCGCGAACAGACCGGCGTGCGCGCGCGCTTTTGAGCCCCGGACCACGTTAATAATTTCCGCGCTCGCCGCGCGGCGCACGCACTATTTCCCGCTCCCGCTGATGGTCGTTAAACAAGTTGCACAATGAATATGCAGCCTCACGCGTAGGGTGCGCTACTCCTCGCGTCAGAGTCCTCGTCGTCGCGGCGAGGAACTGTTTAGCATTTGACCCGAGGCTCGGGGCTCTTGGCTCGCAACGCCGCGAAACGAGAAACGACGCGGAGAAGGAAAACGGCCGTAGCGCCCTAAAAGGGCGAGGGGCAGGAAGAGACGTAGAGACAGACACAGGATCGTCGCGTGTTTAACTTTCGCGTATTCATGCGAGCCTGTTTGCCCGAGCGGTGCGTGTGTGTGTGTGTGTATGTGTTGGCTGGCGTCCTCGCTCTGTCGAGTTCGTCACTCATTAGCACCTCGCGGTTCTTCAGCCGGCCGAGCTGCGCGCGGCGCGTTACCGCGGCAAAGGGCTCGTTAGCGCGAGAAAAGCCGGATCCCCCTCCGGGGAAATCGCCCGGCGGAGCAGCCAGCGGAAGTGACACCCTCGAGAAGCCGCCTCTCTCTCTCTCTCTCCTAGGAACACAGCTCCCGTCCCGTAAGGCCGTGTAAATCGCCGCCATTTTCTCCTGCCTCCGTAACCGCATTCTTACCCGAGATTCGCGCGCTTTTGTGTATTATCAAAGTTGCCATTCTTCCGTTGATCTTGGCGGCTCGACAATCGACTCGTCGGCGAGCCGATGGGACGGAACGCGTAAAAGCTCATTATAGTCGAACGAGCTCCGGCGGTAATAAAAGCTGTATATTAACGGGATCGAGGTCGAAACAATGGCTCGCAATTTCCCCCGGCGCGCAATCTTTTGGACTTTGACGCCGCGTCATCGGCGCTGATTTTCAAAGAGCTCGCAATAAACAAAAGCCCGCGTCTCAAGAACAGCAGCGGCGGCTCTCTAATCCCGGCTCGTTGCTCATTAGCGAGGCCGACGTCAAAAGACAGCCGCCTGCTGCTGCTGCTGCTGCTATGCATCGCGCATCCAGAAGCTCGCCGAGTGAAGTAGCTCTCGCGAAGCAGCTTTAACTCTCGCTTCCCGGCGGCTGCGGCAACATTGAAAATCTCGCTTGTCGACTCTGACTCTATTGCACGTACGTGCTCGCGAAATATTCAATCGTGCCGCCGTATGCATATGTATGGGAAGGCTCTGCCTTTCGGAGAGGGAGCCGTATTTTCTCTGCAGTCTGCGTGTATCCTCGAATAATTCGCCTCAGCCCCGGAGAGGGGAGAGGCCCGCGAAGATTGAATTTCCGATGGGAAGCGACCCGGGAGAAAAAAGGAGAGAAGCCCCGAGGAGAAGCACTTGGCTTCCGGGCGCTGCATTCGCTTCGTAAAACTGCCGGGGATCGAGCCTCAGGAGTAAACATTCGCTGCGGATAATGTTCCGAGCAGCTTTTTAACGCAATAAGCGAGCGGCGCGACGGGCGAAACTTTCAAATCAGCGCTAAAAACTTGGCCGGCGATAACAATCAGCAGGGAGGCAGGGAGAGAGGGCCGATCGAATAAACAAAGACTCGGGGCCGGCTACATTAGCGGAACTTTGGAAAGTTGGCACACGCGGCGCCGCTTGGCGCTCCTCCTTCGGCTTTGTTCCCGCGGGATACCCCAAGACGCCGCCTCCGCCGCCGCCGCCGAAGAAAAACCATCGCGACCGTCTCCCTCGCCGGCGCGAAAAACACATCATCCGCGCGGCGATCCGAGCGAATTTCGACTTTGTTGCCCGGCTGCAATTTAGCTGGGAAAGCGATTTCCGGGAAGCCCGCGCGCGCTCAGCTGGGAATTCCTGATAAATTTGAATCGCAAAAAGCCCGAGCCACTTATGCCCCCCGGCGCTTAAAACGCCTGTTTATACGGCGACTCGATGCGAGCCGCGCGTCGCCTCGAGCGTACACGTATATACATATATAGATCCCTTTGCCTCGGACGCAAGAAGAATCGCGCGAATTTCCGCGGCCGGAATGAGAAATGGGCGCGCATTCCGCTCTCTCCCCCCGCGGAGGAGGTGAAAAATGGCGACGCGCTGGTTTTGCGTAAAATTAGGACAGTTTTTAGCCCTCCCCGCGCCGCGGAGGAAAGCTCGAGGCGTCGCTCGATTCCGCGCGCGGCAGGATGACTGATAGGCCAAAAAAGGGAGTGCATAAAAGAGATCGATAAGGGGCTAGCCATTACAATTACTCGCACTGTCAACGAGCCGTCCTGCTCGCTTATGCTATTAATTGTCGTCGCCGGCGGCCGGCCGCGGCACTATTATTTGCTCGAGTCTCTTTCTCTCTCCCTCCGCCTCCTCGTGCTTGTCCGACAAGACAAATATCGCCGCGGCCGCCTCGCAAACACCGCCCGAATTACGCTCCTTTGCCGATCTCCGAGGGAGAGGAGGAGGGAGCTAGAGCGGCCAACGCGTAAAAAGGGGATTATCCCGCAAAACGGATTATGCTGGGCGCGCGCGGCGAGAGTGCTGTTAGTCCGGCGCCGTGAAATTCGCGTGTCTCTACCTCGCCTCTGTTTTGGATCCCAAATGAAAGGCTTCTTTCACTCGAGAAATTGCTTCTGACTGCGGCCTACACGCAAAGGCTGCCGGCCTGCAGACTGCAGGACCCGCCGGCCTGTAAAACAATCTGGGACGGCGTGTTGTAACTCGCGCTCTGCCTTTTCTTTCGCCCTAAGAGCTTGTTTTTCCCGCCTCTCGCTCTCTCTCTCTCCTGCAGCGGACTCGTGAAAATTTTTGCCCGAGCGCTTTTTTTTTTGCCCCGAGGCTTGTTTCGTTCCTAACGACTGGCAAAATACCCTCGCTCCTTTTTCTGGCTGCCTCGCAAAAGCGATTCCGCAATTTGCAACTTAACCGATGCGAAACTACATTTGCCGGCAATTTGCATTCAGCATTTTTCCAGCCGAGATTTTCAAACGGCGCGCAATCAAACTTTACTGCCCGCGCGTTGTTCCGCGTTAAATATGTCGGATTGCTTCCTTTACTTTCGCCGATAGTTTAGCGCGCTCGTAAATTCCCTAATCAAGTGCATCGATCAGCCTCGGACAACAATTCGAAATATAATCCCCGCGGGTAGAGGGAGAGGAAAGTTTTTCACCGAGCTTAAGCCTTCGATATGACGGCGCTTAATCGGCGCGAATAAAAATAATCCCGGCCGTCGTAAGCGGGAGGGGGGGACCGGGTAAACCCGCGCGCACATAAGGCGCTAAAGATCAATAAATAGTGTTTCGATATAAAAAGGCGCTTTTAACGGCTGCCGAGATTACCGGGCTCGTACAACACGAAGGTCCTTGCTCGCGCCCACGCGATCCCCCATCAGGACCGAATTCCCTAAATACCTCCGAGTTCTTTTTTTTTTTCTTCTTCCCCTTAACCCGCGGTCCGCCGATCGCGATAAGAGCGGGCCATTAGAGTGTCCTCCGACCCCCTTGCGGATTAATAGAGATTTATTTACGACTCCGGGGCGCGTCGTCGAATTGTTCGCGAACTCGCACGAGCCGTCGCGTGTCCTCGGCTGTTCGCACTCTAGGTCCCTGGGCCCGAGGCAAGAGTCAGCCGAACGGCCCGAGGAGCCGGCGAAGATTTAACGAACCGCGCCTCGGGCCGTTGACCCCGGAAAGAGCGAGATACTTATACCTATCCGGATGCGGAAAATTACTTTCCCGAAAATGGATTTACTCATACGTGCGAGCAGAAACGCAAATGCACGCACTGCTCTGCGAACTCGTTAGCCCGAAAAAAAAGTGGCCGAGTTTGTTTAACTAAGCGCATTAACGGGGTAGTCGCATTATTCGGAGAGACCTCAAAGGGAACTCGCAATCCCGCTAATTATATAGGTATCAAGTGCATCTC
This sequence comes from Ormyrus pomaceus, assembly GCA_900474385.1. Lineage (NCBI taxonomy): Eukaryota > Metazoa > Arthropoda > Insecta > Hymenoptera > Ormyridae > Ormyrus > Ormyrus pomaceus. The sequence goes on along the minus strand of UCOM01002514.1, from coordinate 4,119 downwards.
GGAGCGGCGGTTTCACTACCGAATCGGCTCAAACGCGCATACGCGTTCTGCCGAAGAAGAAAAGGGCGAACCCCGGGCGTGCTTACCTTACGCCCGAGCACGCGGAAAACAGCAGATCTCCTTGGAGTGAAAGCTTCTGCTCGAGTCCGCGTCGGGCGGCGGAGGCGGGAAAAAAAAGCGCGGGAAAAAGGCGAACGGGCCAGAGGGCCAAAGAAAAAATATCGAGCCGGCGATCGCTCCGCTGCGAGAGGAAAGCACGCGCGGCCGGGGGGAGAGCGAGCCGCCCCGAAAGAGTCATGGAGTTTGGCGAACTTTGCGCAAAGGATCGTTATTTTATGCGGAGTGTTATCTTAACGGAAAAGCCAAGTACTCGCTGCGCTAACGGCCGCCGCGCCGTTTAAAACTTGCGACGGCGTATAAACTTATCTGCGAGAGCCCTTCCAACCCCCTCCCCCCTCCTTCTCTCTTCTTCAGAGGCTCGACCTCTTGACCTCCGCGCGTAAGGCCGAGCCGCGAGCGACATTTGCATTAATTCCGCAATGAGCCGAGGCCTCCAGCGGCAGCCGCTAACTCAAAGTAACGTATATATACTCTCCCCCGCTTCTTTAATCACGCTCCGGCGAAATGTGCTATAATGCCGATGTATCCTGCTTTATCGACCGACAAGGAGCGCGCTTTTGTTATTTACATCTTTTATTAAAAACGACGGGGCCGCGCGGGGGACCGCCGCGCGCATCTCCGCGGTGAGAGTTTTAGAGCCGCGCTGAAGAGCGACACGACATGTGCATTACTCTCGGCGGGAGAGTAGTGCGTCAAGTGGCTTTAAAATGTTGTCGGTGCGCGCGTCTTTACTTTTTCCGAAATGAGCATATAACAATGATTTCTGTCGCTTTTATTACCTTTAGAATTTGTTGGAACGAGAGCAGTTACGCGCGCATATATACTCGGTGATATGTATATATGCTCGCCGCGCGGTAAAAAATTTTGAACAATTTTAAACTTTGTAAAAGTTATTGCGAACGCTCGTGGAAATAATCGTATCGCTCCGTACAACAGTTGGTTTTGAACAATAGCCAAGGCAAGAATGATAAGCTATATTATCGAGGCCAACGTAACGGCAAACTTATGTTTACTCGCCTCAATAATTTCCAACGACTTTGATTTCCGAAAATTAGCGGAGAGCCAGCTTAATTTTTCAGTCGCCGTGCGAGGCGAAGCGAAAATAAGCCGGGAGTCGAGGTCGGTAAAATTAGCAAAGCTCTCGCCGGGGCCACTTTAATAAACTCGCTTGAAAATTCGGGCAACAATAGCGCAATGACTAACTAAAACAATAAACACGAGGCCAACTCTCTCGGCACTGTGGGCCGGCCGCTCTCTCTCTCTCTCTCTCTCTCGTTTCAAAGTCTCGATTCTCGCGCTGGAAAACAATAAATTCCGTTGAATAATGCCTGAATAATCCAGCCCGCGCCCGCGGCAATGCGCTCTTAAAAGCAGCCGCGGACCGACTGTTGCGTCCCGGGCCAGACTAGAATTCGTAAATGATTCATGGAAAGTCTCGGCCTGCGGAAGAGGGCTCCTCTCCCGCGACGCCGCCGTTACTTGCAAGGGCGGCGAAAGCCGAATCGCAATCAGCTGCCTGCTCATGGCGTCCTTAATCATTCGAGCGTCTCTTTCCCCGGCGATTCGGCCGATTCGCTCACTCTCTCTCTCTCTCTCTTCGATCGGCGGCAGTCTTTCATCGAAAACTCATTTTCTGCCTCTCTGGCTTGCTGCTGCGGCGTGGTACTTGGCTCGGCCTCCCTCTTTCGTTTTTTTTTTTCTTCTTTTCATTAATACTTTCGAGGATATAATAAACTCGCTCTATCTCGCTCCCTTTCTCAATTTCTTATCTACTTACTTTCGCGCGCCCGAGCGCTCCTTTCCTATCTTTCTTTTAACTACTAATAGTCTTAAGAGCTGGAAGAGGAGGGGCGGCGAAGCTCGCTTTATTTTTGCTTTTATTTCCTCCTCCATCGGGGGGGGGGATCTCTTTCTGCTTTTGCTTCAGTTCTCGGGGTTCTCTTCTGTCGAAGAGCGCCGCTGCCGCCTTCCGTCCTCGTCTTATCTCCCGTGATTTCTGACGTTTCACGGATTTGCTTCCCCGAGAGTTTCTCTTTACTTTCCTTTTCATCTCCCCGCCTTATACGTCCCTCTTCGACTGCTGCCGCCGCCGTCGCTGTCCTCTCAATTTCGCGGTTTTATTTTTCCTGCCCGGCCGCACTCGCTCGAACTAAAAATAACCAAAGTTTTTAATATTTTCTTACCACTCCCTCCAAGAGGAGAGTATCAAAAATTTTCAGTTTTATCAGCAGCGTATAAAAACTCGTTCGCTCTGTGGCTTTTAAAAGATTTTTTTATTATATGGCTTGTTCGCGAGCGTTATCCCTTAATGAGATTCCGGAATCGTAGGGCGAATAAAAAAATTTTCAACATTTCACCTGCATAAAACATTTAGCTTCGGATCGATGTCTCAGCTTAAATAAACGTTTGTAATGCCCCCTTTTTAAACCAAAATTTACTTTCGCATTCGAAAAGTTCGGAAATTATTTTTTATTTTTTTTTTATTTTATTGAAAATTAATAAAACAGTTTTAGTTCCCCGGGCTGCATTTTTTCACCGATTATCGTACGACATTTTGTGCTAAGTCAGAATCAATACCTCGGGCTACTCCATCAAAATTAAAGCTGATCACTCTCGACGCACTTTTATTTGCACTTTTTAATAAAAACAGAACGTCGGGGAGTATAATATCGCCGAGCACATCGATCCTCGGAAACATGACAGCGATAAGAGGATTCAAAGGCAGATATGAAATTGTCAATTTGGAGTGATGTTTTCGTCGTCAAGCCAATAGCCTCCTCCTCCTCCTCCTCCTCCTCTCTCTCTCTCTCCCGGGACTCTGTGGGCGTGCAAAGAGAAGAGGACCTCTCGCGCCCACCCGGTCTTCTTTATGTAAATGTTCTTTGAACAGAGACGCAGTCAAAGGGCCGTCGGTATCGGAGCCTAGAGTAGGGAGAAAAAGCCGAAGAGCCGAAAGAGATCGGCTAATATTTTCGAAAAGTAAAGGGGAGGAATTTCGTATTTTTAAATATCTATCAAAATGCAAATTTTTTTTATCCACGGCTATAAAGCATTTATTCAGGGGGCGCACTCTGCAAAAATCCCCATTCCCCCAGCCCGGGTAAATTCTACGCATTCCTTTGATATTCACGATCAAACTTTGCTTCGGAAAGAAAGAGAGAAAGCGGCCAGCACCGCCGAGGTTCGTTATCGAGGGCCGCTCCGCGGGAATGAATTATAAAGGCAAAACTTGCGGATTAATTTGTTTCCACCGCTCCGGACATCTTCGTTTGCGTCAAACTTGCGCAACTCGATAAAGCTTAATTAAGTATACAAATCCGTCGATTACGCTTTGATAAAAAAAAAAAAAAAAAAAAAAAAAAAAATTATCGCGTCGACTTTCATTATGAATGGATGTTGGTAATAAACATAAAGCGAGCTCGGGCTTAATTGCGCATATACGCGGGACCTAATTATAAAGCAATTACAAAGTTTTTAAAGCCCCGGTTAATGTATGAAATTTTCAATTAACTTATCAGCAATTATCGCCGTCAACTGCTAAATTAAATCATTATGAATCGGGAACGCCGTCGTCGGGGGTGTCGACAGGCTATAATTTCGGCATACTTTATTAAATTGAATTATAAATTAAAACGAATACTTCGACAAGAGAGCAACATACCAGAATAAATGGGCAATCACCTTCGCATCTGCACAGACGCGGGATACTGAAGACTGCCGAGAGCAGCCTGCTCGGGAAGCTTGCTATATAACGAAGAAAATTTCCGCGTCTCCCCGGCGCGGTAGGCGAGAGAGAGAGAAGCGCGCATTCATGATAGAATGCCGCGATTGGTCGACGTGACGTGACGCCGTGCAATTAAACAGACCTCGCCAAACTAGAAACTATAAGCATAATCAACTATGAATAAACTATGCGGGCAAACATGTAGCTTGCAGAATTTCGGTTGACGACGGACTGGCGGGGGAGGGGAAGGGGAGGAGACGGGAGGAGGAAGGCGG
>UCOM01002513.1:0-25530 GCA_900474385.1 Ormyrus pomaceus | reverse complement strand
ACAGCGCCGTTGCCACTGCAACGACTCACACGACGCGTCGTTATCGCGCTAACTTAAAATTAGTCATCTATGCAACAGTTTAAATTCATAAACATTCAAGAAATTGTAACGTATTTATTGATTCAACGCAGTAAAATTAATTGTATGTAATATATTAATAACAACTCAAGACATAATCGACTACATTTGGATATCTAAAGACAAATAGCGAAAATAAAGCATAAACTATTTTAATTAAAAAGGCAATAACATTTTATTAAATATATATTCTTATTTTACAAAATCAATTATTTTACAGACGTCATAAATTTCGTTCACTTCAGCTCATTTTTAAAAGGATATTGTGGATGATTTTCAACTCTAAAACAGAAAAAAAAACCATACTTTATGAATAATTAACATTTGCAAACTTAAAATGCAATCAAATTTTTCATTCAGAATATAGTACTAAAATAAAAAAAAATAAAAAATTTCCATCTCCCAGGAATGACAATTATTTAAATTTCACTTTTTTATAAAGTTTAATGATATTTTCATTTAAACTTACCCTTTGAAAAATAAGAAATTAAAAATTCTGCCAGATTCTGATCGATCCAAGGCATTTAGTTGACGCATTTCATCATTGGACAATGTAAAATCAAAGATATCAATGTTAGACTTGATTCTTTCAGGATTTGAACTTTTTGGTATCACTATCACTCCTCCTTGCACGGCATGACGGAGTAGCACCTGAGCTGTTGTTTTATTGTGATTCAAAGCTATTTGTGCAACAGTGGGATGTCCCAACAAGTCTGGAAATTGATCCAAGCTGTAATTATATTTTGTTTGAAAATGCTGTTTGGCTCCAGGTGATCCAATAGGACTGTAGGCTGTTACTGAAATGTTATGTTTCCCACAAAATTCTCTTAATGGTTGTTGTTGCATATAAGCGTGTAATTCAACCTATCGATAAAACTCGATTATCCAATTTTTCCATCTACTGAATTTTACGTGCAAAAGATAAACGTACCTGTAAATTACTGGGTTTAATCTCTGCATTATCCACAATCTTTTTAATTTGTGTTTCGTTAAAGTTGCTTAAACCAATAGATCGTGTTTTACCAGCTTTCACTTGTTTTTCCATTTCCTAAGAAAAATAATTTTACTATATTAAATAAAACTTTACCTGACAATGTACAATTTTTATATTTCCATTAATTTCACCTTCCACACTGCTACAGGATCCGACTGACAATCTAATTTAAAAGATCCATCTGCATTTTGTGCTGGAGAAAAAGCATTTTCATCTTTAACGAAAGAAAAAGGCATGTGAACCAAGTATAAATCAATGTAATCTAGTCCTAGTCGTTGTAATGATAAATTGATGTACTTGTCAACATCGGATGGTCGATTGCCAAAATTGGGTAACTGTAAATTTAAAAAATGCAAATATATATTTATATTTCAATTTTTTGATAATTAAAGAGCATTTGCCGACAGGAAAGGCCTATTTATTTGCTTTCCAGTATTAAAGCTTCAATTTTTCATCTCAAATTTTGATAGACATTGAATTTACTAAAATAATAAAAATTTAATTCTGGTACGGTACCTTTGTTGTTATGAAAATATCTTGGCGTTTACCTCCTTGATCAAACCACTTCTTTAAGCTTTTGCCTATTGCCTCCTCGTTGTTATAATTAAATGCCGTGTCTATATGTCTGTAACCACTATTGAGGGCACTTGTGATAACGGCTTCCATTTCTTCTGACTTGGCCTAAAACAAAAGTAAATTGTAAAAACTTATTCCTTTAATAACGAGTATTCTAAAAGCAGTTATTTCTAAAATTCCATCGACGTACTTGCCATGTGCCAAGTCCCACGACAGGCATATCTTGCCCTGATGATAGTCGCACAAATTGCATGGCCATACCTCTTCGACAATTCTGCAGTACTACAAAGAAGCTGCACAGCCTCAAGGTGGATGTAACGCTAGGTGAATGGATACAAACATATTATTTTTAGCTCAACCTATCTTACTCTAATGCAACTGAAATTTTGCTGCTTTATTTTTAAGCTCTTGCTAATGACTTTACTTGCTTGTAATATATTTTCAAATTTTAATTAGATATTAATTTTAATTCACAAAAAAAAAAAACTTTTTAATTTCAATGCCTGATTAATGTAAAAGTTATAAATTAAAAATATTAAAATTTTCAAGGTCTCTTTTCATTTCAAAAATTAATAAAACTTAAAAAAATTATGTTATTCAATATCTAGACCAATTCTTTTAACACTAATTAACTTTAGAGCTATAACTTTATATTGCTAAAACAAAAAATTATTAAGCAGGCAAGAGTCTATGAGCAAACTATCTTTTCTGACCTGGCAACTATTTTTCACAGCACTAAAAGTCACCGGATTTCTGATTTCGAATTTGGTTCACCAATTTTTTTTCAAGAAAATTAATTCAGTAGATTCAACCAGCGCAGTGCGCCTGAGCAATGACGACTTGACGACTGAGGTGCATACTCGATATGTATTTTGCAAACTTCGCTTCTAGGCGCAAGCCTATATATATTACAGACTCTATTATACATAAACTGAAAAATTGATTTTCCCTTTTCTTTCCTTTCTTCGATTGTTTTACCAACTAAATTTTCATGTAAAACTCAACAAACTAAAATCAATATCGCTTATTGTTTTTTTAAATACCGCACATTTTCGCGCTTATACTGTTAAAACTAACCTCTCTACATACATTACATTCCAAAAAATTTGAAGACTCGTCAGCGCCATTTATTTTCACATCTCGTTAATTTTCATTACCTTTTATTATTTAATTTTTATCGCTAAAAAGAATTACCTACGAATCCGGTGAATCGCCATCATGTTGAGGTTAAGATGCCTCGTCGTGGTTCGTTCAGCTTCGGCAAGTACTTATGGTCTGTGGACCGTAAAACTACTCACCACCACATCACAGCTGATACGAATCATATCGCACGTTTGAGGAGAGACTACTTTGGCGGTGGTTTATCTGAGATAATTACGTAGGCTCGGTTTCCCTTTCTTTGCTCCCGAGATAGTATGAATAATTACGTTTCGTATTGAGCACATAGCGTGTAATACAATAATATCATATTCGATAACAAAACTAATAAAAATTACTAAATTACTCTTTTATTATAAAAAAATATTAATTTCTAAAACTAACATGAAAGAAAATCAAACATATCTGTTGAATGCAGACCAATGGAATAAAGCTCGAAATAAAGATATTTTTTTAAAAATTTTATTATAATAACAATTATAATAAATGGGGTAATATACAAGATTATTAGTCAAAATTAAAATGAATCAACAACTAAAAGTCTGAATGAAAGATTGTCCTGAAGCATAAAAAAATAAAGGTGTATTTTTAAGAAAGAATAATCGACCCTAGAAGTTGAAAAACTATTTACAATTGATTTATAAAATAAGCTGCAGATGGAGGAATGATTTACACAAGAAAGATAGTCGGGGCGAGAATAATGATGATCAAATTTGTTTTCTGGCGACTTTCAGCCCCTTATGACGGGCAAATGATCAAAGCTCTGCTGATGGTGTAAGGAGGTGCTCCGTGGACGGCTGTCATTTTGATTGTGACCGTGTGAAAAGCCAGCGGCTTTTGGAAGTTGAGGAAGTACCATTTGACTAAAGTTTGACGGCTGAAAAAAATCAAGGAGATTACGAGTTTGCTGGATTATGAGAAAGAGAGAGAGAGAGAAAGAGACAGAGCTTGGCCACAGGAAATCATATTTAAGTAATTACCCTGGATCGTTCGCGCAAGTTTCGAAGTTTTTCAAATTCCTGGACCTCTACATCGGGCATTTTAAAGTGAAAGTTCTCAAAGTAAAGATGTTGCAACAATTGATCGCACGTCCATCGGTCGTCGGGATTTTTGTCGAGGCACTTTGTCAGAAAGTCGAGCTGAAAGAACGATCGTCGATAAATTATAATAGAAAAGAGCTGAATAAAATGGAATGCGAGCGGATTCGAGATAAAAATAAATGGGGATACCTGCATGGTCGAGCTAGCGGTGTCGGGCAGGTGGCTCTCGAGGGGCGTCAGAGTCTGCGGCGTCGGCAGGCTGATGCCGGCGAAAAACTCGTTCTGCTGGAAGATGGCCATGTGCCGGGGTAGCAGATCGCCGAGGGTCCGCCTGATCAGGTAGAGCTGGTCAACGTCCGACTTGCCCGGCCAGAGCGCCTCGCCTCTTATGAGCTCTGCAAAGACGCAGCCGATCGCCCAGACGTCGACGGCCGTGCCGTACTGCGTGTCGCCGACCTGCAGATTAAGCAAGCACGCGCACCTCAGCTCAACTAGTCGGATCGATTTAGCGCTAGCTCTATTCATTTTCATTCTCAAAGATACTGACGAGCAGCTCGGGCGCCCTGTACCATCTGGTAGCGACGTACTCGGTGTAATTCTCGCCGGGGCTGAGCATTCGAGCAAAGCCAAAGTCGCACAGCTTGACGACGCCGTCGCCGGTGATGAGAATGTTCTCGGGCTTGACGTCGCGATGGACGCAGCCGAACCGATGGCAGTAGGCCACTCCCTGCAGGATCTGCCAAGTGAGCTGCTTCGTCATTAGTTCCGGGCAGCCGTGCGGATACTTTTCCATCTCGTTTAGCAGCGTGTGTTCGCAGTACTCAAACACCAGGTGCAGCTTCCGCTTTCTCCTAAAGACTTCCAGCAGGTTCACCAGGTTCGGATGCTTCAGGTTCTATGGACGTACGACCCATCGACGTTAGCCCCGTTACCCTTATTTAACGACTATATACATATCTACAGCTTTTTTTCTAGTTGTGCAAGAAAAGGTCAGGTTCAAGATTCTTATCTGCATATTCATCCTCCTCACGCGAGCCGACCTATATGTACAGCTCAGTGCTTGTGCAGTGCTCATCACGGAGGCGGAAGTGTGACGCCAAATCATTCGAACGCCCTTCGCTACACGCGATTCTATTATAAGCCTGAAATATTTATTAGCTAGCTCGATAATACCAATTATCGACGACGAATAATTATCGCTTTTGTTTAAACAACAATTTATTTTCTCGTCCTAACCTTTTCCAATAAATAACAAAGATTTCATGAAAAATATTTAAAAAGCAAAAACATGATAAGAGTAGCGAGCGTAGCTGCGAGCTAAGGCTGAACGTAAGCACGCCAAGATATTGACCGCGAGCCCGTATTGACCAGTGGCCACAGTATAAGTGCCTTAGCCTAACACGCCAACTCGCCGCTCTCTCCCTCTCTTTATATACTTATTCGATTTTTACTCGTTGCAACAATATGCGCACTAGGACCTTCCCTTCGCCTCGACCATAGGCAACACTGCCATCAAAACTTGACTTCTTGCATGACGTGTATTTTCGCACATTTTTTTGCCAAATTATACTTATCTTTTATTAACTGGGTCCGCAACTTTATCTCTGCTTTCGTGCACGTTTATTTCAGCCGCTTTCGCAATGCCAAGTATAAAAAAGTCAAATAGTTTAAAGCATTTTTAAGCAGGAAAATGCGTGTAAAGCCGCTAATGGAGGCGAAAGCAAGTACGCGAGGACAAGTGACCGCTAGCCCGAACGACTCAGAGGTCATTCACCCTTGAGCCTAAGCATTCTTGGCGATCTATATATGCTCGAGTGCAGAGATTTACCTTGAGAAGCCTGATTTCCCTGAGCGCGATCTTTCTGATGAGCGGGTCGTCCTCAGTCTGCTGGAACTTCTTGACAGCTACGAGGCGTCCGGTCTGCCGGTCCCGGCACTGGAAGACAACACCGTAGCTGCCCTCGCCCAGCCGACCCAGCCGCTCGTACCGCTCCATCGCCTTGCTGGGCGCGCGGGACCTGCACCCACAACGTGTTTACATACATTTATTAATCTGGCTAATCTGGCTAATCTGGCTAATCTGGCTCGGAAAACGTACTTTCTGTACTTGGCAAGGCATGGCAGGGAGAACTGTTGGGTAAAAAGCATGCTGCCTTGGGCGCAGGCTACCGGCCAAACTGCCGCTCCGATGCGGCTAGCCATTGACCAAGGGTCAAGCTTCCTCCTCGCTGCAGCTCGCCCCTGCCAATGCCTGCCAGCCCCCCGCGGCTGCGCACGCGCCGGCCGCCCACTTGCATCTTTGCATCTTTACCCTGCATCTTTCTCCCTTATAATCCCTCGCCAGAGCTTTATAAGGGAGGCTTAGCCTCCGCCCCCTCGCCCCAACCGTTAATCCGGCCAATCTTTAAATACGCATTGCACAGCGGAGGTTATTTCCCTTTACAATTACAACGCACGTGCAGTGTTACTTACTCACCAAACTGGAATGAATTGTCTAAAGCTTGCAAATCTGAGATCGTTAACCATCTTTCGAATTTAGCGTCGTGTCCGGTTTCTCCTTTCGAGTAATTAAGCTATTGCACAATTTAGTAAAGACACGTGCATGCTAAAGGTTAGGAACAGTGTAACCGAAATTCCAAAGAGCAAAGAACCACTAATAACGAACCGCTAAAATTTATCTCTTCTTCTTTCTGCAACTTCAGGTTCCTTCGACGCGACATAATCACCTGTTGCGATTCTACCATAATAGACAATCATTATTGAATCAAGGGGAATTCTAATTAGAAATATACCCAGAAAATCTCTTCGACATCCGCAGAGACGTACGCGCTACACACTAAGAAGAAATACCAAAAACAGCTGCCCAAGTCAAAATTTACTCGACTGCTGCGCTCTGCAAGTGCATCAAAGACTGCAGACAAAACTGCGCCTGCTTCGCACCCACTATAGAGTCATTAAAATGAAAATTACGCGTGCAAGTTCGCAGGTGTGTAAATCAACAGCTTTATTAAATTAACTGTAAGGAAAAAGCTAAGCACAGCAGAGATACGTACAACAGTTGAAGAATGGCGTTCATGAGTGCTGGACTCTCGCGGTGCGACCTCGCCGGCTCGCATACCGAGCTCTACTACTTGGACTACTATACAACTCTCCCCCAGTTGCGTGCGGGTGCGCATCGTCCAGCGCCGATCCTATCGCAACTTTTACCTGCTATTGACAATCGATATTGAATCCCCTGGCCAACTCGGCCTTTCCATCTGTCGAGTATTCTTCTTTCTGTTGAGCCAGCTCTTCTTTTTCACGAGCGAGGACAAAAACGATCAAGGCCCCTGGCATGACACAACAACCCCGCGACAACAAGTAATTATCGATTGCTTCTGCGATTTCCCTATGTCAAAGTCAGACGCTCCTTTCAATTCATTAATTATTCAAGGCGAAACAGAGAGAGAGAGAGAGAGAGAGAGAGTTGCATTTCCTTAATGATACCTTGTTGAAACACCTAGCAAAACTCTATTGTGCAGAGTAGAATAAAGGACAAATACGACGAGATACGACTCTAAAAAATCCGCAGAAATATAAGCTCTTTACAAAGCTTTACATACTTTGACATATACATTTTATAATAAATTATTCGTGGGACTGTGTAATTTAAGCTCAGATAATTACATGTGGCTAAGCTTTTAGAAGCTTATAAGATTTAAAAAAGATCGCTTGAATTAATTGGAGATAATGTATGTTTTTTTTTCGACTACTGTATTCAATAATATGATTTTATGATGAAATATAAAAAGCACTCGCCTACTTTAAAAAATAATTTGTATATTATTCTTTTTAAAAAAAAATGATTGCTGATTTACATGCTTTTATTATACAGTATAGTGACAAAAATTAAAAATTTTTCTTTAGCATTATCGGCAGAAAAAAACCACTCTAGTACAAACAAGTGGAAATAATAGTTAAATTTTCTAATACTGATAATCAATACAATCAACCAAATAAATATAATTAGGCTATTTTATTATTAACTAGATTTTATTTATGAAGCTAATACATTTACAATCAAATAAAATTAAGATACCTTAAAAAGGTCAAATTTTCTAAGGTCAGGTTTGAATTATTCTAGATACGCAGTTTTATGGTTATAGTCCAACAAGGAACTTGGAAATTTAAAAAAAATGCTGCTTTGGACAAAGTGCGCGCGTATTATTGACTCAAATCAAAGTGTTATTACATATAATATGTTTAAGGATCCACACGTCTTTTATTAACTACACACTTGAAGACCATAATAATTGATACCCTTGGCTCATTAGAAAATGATAATAGAAATACATTGTATTATCCGTGCTCGTCTTAATTAATTGAGAGATTGATTTCTAGTTGTATTAGTTTTTGTCGTCTTGCTGAATCTGCTCACATGTTACGGGAAACTATTATTATTATAAATATTATTTTAATATTACATTTATAGTATTGATCAACATCAGGCGGTGCAGCATCGCGTCTATCTTTACACGTGCTCTTCCTTGCCAATTATAAAGGTCGCTTTATTCACGCGCAAAATCTTTGCAACAATTTGCGATTCAAGGCGTGCGCGCATGCGTCACGCGATTCTATATACATTATTAGAGACAGCAATCGACCGCGCTTTCTGCTAATACTGTTTTCTTGAAAACATATGTATATTCCTCGGTAGAATTACTTAATGCAATGAGTTTAAAAGAAAAACATTCAATTTTTATTGTCGTTAATATAGGACTAATTCACTAGCCACTAATTCTTTCGATGTATAGTTTAAATAAAAGCTTTCTCGTACTATAAACTCCGTCGGTAATCGCAACAAGGTTAAAAGGTGCACATGCAAGATTGTCTAAGGAATGTTTGATTGTACCTTCTCGGTAGCAGAGGTAGTGTGCTACCAAAGAGCCAGAGCTTCTTGTCCTGGAGCCATTTGTCCATAAATACGAAGCTGCGCAGGCCTCTTTGATCACATCACGTGCCACAGTTACTCGATGACCAAGCCGATCGTTTGGAGCTGCTGGCGTTTTCTTCGAATTTGCGTCGCGCGATCATCCCAGCAGTCGGACATGTTATGAAAGGGTGTATCGACGCGGCCCCGCTTGCGCACTTTATCCGGCAACCTATCACCGGTGAGCTCAACGCCGGCCACCCCGCCGCCCTATATAGTCTATACATTATCTCCCTCTTTCTCTCACTCTTGCTCGTTTATTCTCGGGAAATCACACCCCACCGATCAATTCAGTTTATTTTCAGCAGTGTGAAAAATGAAAATCCTTCAAAATTTTACAATGTTTAAACGTCTTTATTTTTTCATTATACAATATATAATATTACAGCAAATTAGTTGCTTCTTTTGAGCGCTTGATCCTTCATGTACATATAACATCATTACATATAAAAAGCAACGGAGGACGGAAACGCGTGTATCGACTTGGGTCGACAACAAATATTCATAGATTTGCTGCGTAGCTTCCAAGAATCACTCTTCGAATCAAGCAGTCAAACATCTGACAAATGTACATTTTATTTTTACAAAGTTACGAGAAGCAAATCTTGCTCCACGATCCATATATATATATATATTTATTTATATAATATATCTCAATTGTTGAATAGCATAATAACATGGATTCTTTATATTAGACTTTTATAGAATACGCTAATCTTGCAGTCGTACCTCAAGGCACTTTTTGGTACAATTATTTATTTACTGCCAAACACGAGGAGAAAGAAGTAAACAAAATTGAAATCGAACAAAAATCACAGACTAGTTTTTGCTTTGTTAAAACTTTGTTCAATTAATTGGGCAGCTTTTAACAAAAATTCTCAACTATAACAAAAAACAAAAAGCACATAGTTTGATTCTTTGTGCGGAAGAGCAATCTTGTTAATAATACCTATATATACAGTTAGTAAATAACAAGAGGATCTGATTTTAAAAAAAGCTGAATTTATCAATCGAGAAATTATTGGCAGTTTGTAGTTTGAAAAAATATTGATCCTATATTAGACGCTTTTGGTGTTACGGAAATTAGCGGAGTTGATCGGCGTTTTGGATTTGTCGCTATCTGTCGTGTCGCCGCGTACCGTAAAGGTAACGTAGTATCTTTTCGTTCGGTCAAGCTTCTCCGAAGGAAGAGCAATCACTTGTTTCTCCTCTCCGTGTGTCACTTCCACCTTGAATTGCATTGAATTATTTTCAATAATGAATTGGAAAGAAATCAAGATTTTCGTTATAATATTCTAGTCACCGTCATCTGTCCCTTTCCACGTCCTTCGATCCTCGGAAGAAGACTCGGTCGTTCGGGGGCGCCTCCAGCTACTGCAATTATAGTCTAAAATCAAACATTGCGATCCATTTCTCTCTACAGCTACGTACGTACTGGCAATTTATACGACAACGTCTTGGCAACAAGACAAAGATATAAGCGAAAGATGCGAGCAGAGATGCATTTGTGCATGCTGCAGTTAAGGATTTCTAGCGAGAGTATACTCCGAATACGTACGGTAGGTATAAATCGGAACAGATGTGTAGGCACTTGTTGCGTGGTGACAGCGATGCGTCTTTTGCGTGCACTGCTTGGCCTCGGTGCACCAATCGGGCGTACTCGGTCGCCTCTGCAACCTCCTCAGCTGCTCGTACAAAAACGACTCAAAGTGTCTGCGGCAAAATGAGAATGCTTTGCTCGAGAGAGGAAAACGATTCCTGTAATGTTTACTGACCGAAAGGTAAACGGCTGGTGGTCGTATCTCGCTACGCCGAGCGCAGGTCCGCTCATGCCAGCTTTGTGGAAGGCCTCGACCTGCCGCTTGACGAGCACCTGCTCGTTCGCCCGGCCGTGCCGGATCTGCAGCCGCTTCAGCTCCATCAGCTGGAAGAAGATCTTGCGCTCGAGGTGGTAGCGCCGGAGGCTGATTTGCACGTCGCGCGTGATCGTGTCCATGTGGAGGGCCTGCTGCCGCTCGCTGTTGGGGTAGCAGGCGCCGGTGCGCCGCGGGATGCGCGAGACCCGCGGGCTGGGCTCGATGCCGCTGTCCCTGCCGCCGCTGTCCCGGCGCTGCCTGGGCCCGCTCGCGTACGACTTGGCCCGGAGCTGCGGCAGCGAGCCCCTCGCGGCCACGTCCTCCTCGCTCGTGCTGGGCAGGACGCGCACGATGCCCACGTCGTCGTCGGCGCCCCCGAGGCCGTCGCTCTCCTCCTCCTCCTCCTCCTCCTCCTCCTCGTCCCCACCGCCGCCGATCGCCTGTCGGATTTCCGCGTCGAGCTCCTCCTCCTCCTCCTCGTCCCACTCGGGGCTCTCGATCACCGCAACGATGGCGCTCCGGTCCGGCGAGCGCTCCTCCGAGCTACCGGGAGACTTGGCCTTGCAGATCGGCTTGCCTTTGCCGGCGATGCTTGCCCGAGCCGAGCTGGAGGAGCTTTCGTCGGCGTAGCGGAAACCTTCCGTGCCTACCAGAAAACATAGGACCGTTCAACTTACCGATAATCAACAAATTTACCTTACAGTTTTTTAACATTTCGCGGCTACCGCAAAACTGACATTTATTTATCTTAATCGGCTACTCACTCATTGTCATCAGACATTCGACGACTCATGCTTTTCACAATAGTCTCTCTCGTTCTTAATACAAAATCTCCTCAAAGTAGCAGGTAGTTAAAATTTTAAAGATATCTCATTTAACTTTATTTCAAGATTTTTTTATTTATTTTTTCAAAAGATTTTACAACCGCTCTTGCAAGCAGTTTTCTTTAACGCCCTTTTCTGCATTTTAATAAGGTAAAACCGCCCATCTATCACTTTAGCTGAAAGATTTATTGGCTTTATGAAACGGATTCTTTAGTTTTATTTGTGCATTTGCTCAAATTCTTATAAAGTCCGGCAAAACAGATTAATAAAAACGTTTTTTTTTTTTTTTTTTTTGAACTACTATATGTTTGAAATTTTCTAACCTGGAATTTGTATATCCACTGGAGGATTCAATGCGTGTTCTGACGCTTCTACAGTTTTTGTTTCATCTCCTCTTGGCGATGCATCGTCCCCTTTTACTTCCGCTTTCGTTTCTTCTTCTAATGTTTCACTTTCTTTTCCAGAAAATTCTATTTTAGAATCTGATACTTGCTCGTCAACAGAGTTTCTCTTTGCTTCATCTTTAACAATTTCCTCTTTATCATTTTTACAGACTTGTTCAGACAACTTTTCATTTTCTTCTGTAATTTTTTCTGTTTCTTCCAAATCCTTTGTGATTTTGTCAACTTTATTCGCAATACTAGATTCATCGGGAGGGCCCACCTTTTTTTCTGATGATTTCTCATCTCTGGGGCTTGACTCTTTTGCGCTGGATAAGTCATGAGAATTTGATTCCGAACATGTCGTAGCACTTTCTGCTTCCGATTTCTTTTCCTCTTTTACATTCTGCTCTTCAGACTCTTGCCTTTGAGACATCTGTTGGCGTACCTCTTCCATATCTTTTCTTAAATCGGCAGCTTTTGACATGAGAGCATTTTGCAACTCGTCCGCCTTTTCCAGAATATCGTCCATTTTGTTTCTCACCTGCTCCCCTGCCTCCAACTCGACGTCTACTTTTTCCTGGCTATCTGGTACTTGGCAGCTTTTTTTTTCTCTCGAACTATCTGGTGCTTCATTCTTGTGGACATCCGCCGTCACTGTCATTTCCTCGACGGTATCTTGACTTGTACTGTCACCATCGAAAGCTTTCTCATCTTGATTCGAGGCTCTCCTCTTGCTGGCTTCTACCTTCTGCGTCTTTGCTGATACTTCTTCTTTGAACTTTTCCTGCTCCTTCTTCCAAGATTTCTTGAGTTCGCTTTTTGAACATCTTGAAGAAACTTTGGCATCTTTTTCTAATAATTCTCTTGCCGCTTTTGATTTTCTACCGGAAACTATTTTCTCAGATTTCTTTTCCAAAGATCTCTTGACTACCACAACTTCGAGGCTGTCGTCAGTAACAGTCGCACTTTCCTCGTCGCTTTTCGACGATGGACCTGCCTCTTCGCTCTCGGATTCGTTGGCGAGCTGCTCTTGTTCGTTTTTTCTTCTTTTCGACTGCTTCTCGCTTTTCCGCCTTTTTCTTCTACCTTGAAATAGTTTCAAACAGTTATTAATTATTAGTTTGATGACAACAACAGACACTTGAACAATCAAGGAGAATTATAATCTACCTTGACCCTCAGCAAACTCTTTCTCGTCGTTGATGAGTAGCCCTTGGTGATCGCTGTCGACGTCATCGGCGTATCTCGCGTTCTCGCTTAGAGCTCTCCTCTGACGCTGACCAGCTCGCTTGGACTGGGAGGAGGACTTGGTGTGTCGAAGCTCTTCCTCGCTGAAGCTGCGGCTGTCCTGCCGCGAGAGTCGCCGCCGGTTCGTCGCCCGCCGGCGCGTCCTGCGCTCGGTCCAGCGCTCCTCGTAGTAGAGCTCGGGCTCGCGATGCCGGTGCAGGCGCCGCCGTCGAGGGCTCGCCTCGTTCAGCTCCGAGTCCGAGCTCGTGTCCGCGCGCTCGAGCCGCAGCTTCGCCGCAAAGACTGCAGGGCCAAACGGGGGAGGGGGGTGAAAAAAAGTGCGGGCGGTAGGGAGAGAGAGAGAGAGAGAGCGAGCACCTTTGGCGGGGCCGGAGGGCTTGCGCGATCTGATCTGCTGGGCGGTCGTGCCGCCGTGCAGCTGGAGGAGCTTGGCGCAGTCCCGGTGGCCCCGGTAGAGCGCGGCGTCGAGGGCCGTCATGAGGACCTGCTTGCTGCTGCGCATGAGGGCGTTGACGCGGGCACCGGCGTCCAGGAGCAGCTTGCAGGCGTCGAGGTGGCCGTGCAGCGCGGCCACGTGGAGGGGCGTCTTGCCGTCGTGCGTGCCGAGGTCGAGGAGGCTGGGCCGGCGCCGGGCCAGCCACTTGAGCAGCTCGAGGCGGCCCGAGGCGACGGCCTCGTGGGCGACGCCGGTGCCCCGGACGGTGCGCGCCTGCAGCGAGCCGCCGTGCTGCGCCAGGATCTTGAGCGTCTCCAGCTGGCCCTTGGCCGCGGCGCAGAGGGCGGGCCTGAAACGGGGTACGGAGGCTGTAGCCGGTATTAGCGGGGGCGGCTGCCGAGAGATCTCTCCGGCGCAATATATACTACCCACGTGCGGCCCTTCCGGTCCTGCCGGTTCGGCTCGGCGCCCAGCTTCAGCAGCAGCGCCGTCGCGTCCGCGTGGCCCAGGGTCGCCGCGTAGTGCAGCGCCGAGCAGCCGTTGTCGTCGACGTGGTCCGGCTGGGCGTCGCACAGCTTCACCAGGGCCTCGATGCAGCGCGCGTGCCCGCGCGAGGCCGCGCAGTGCAGCGCCGTCAGGCCGTCCTTGTCCGAGGCGGCCGCCACCGCCGAGCCGCCGGCCCTGCAACGCAGCCGAGCCGTAAGTCAGAGCCGAGGCCGCGCCTCGCCAGATCTGGCCTTCCAGGTATATAGTCTTACCTGACTAGGGCGAGGACTGCCTCGACGCTTCCGGCGCTCGCCGCCCACAGGATCGGCTGCCGTCCGTCTTCGTCGCGCGCGTTCACCTCCGCCCCGAATTCCAGGAGCGTCTGCAGGACCTTCAGCCCGACCTTCTTCGGCACGGCGAGCTCGGCTGTGGCCGCGGCCCCGCAGCACTGGGCCGCGTAGTGCAGCGGGGAGCCGCCGCGCAGATCCGCCGTCGAGGGCCGGGCGCCCGCCGCCAGCACCAGGCGCACGCACTCCACCTCTCCGCACACTTTCACCAAATCCATTAATTTATACTTATATATACTCCCCTTCCCTCTCTCGATATCAGCTCGATTGATTAGCCCGGCGTATAATCATTATTTCGGCTAACGATATGGAACTGGGACACGCTGAGCTGCGACTTGTCACCGAGAGAATCAAGAAACCGGGCCATCGAAAAAGCTCTCCATTATTTATACACAAGCTTGATCGACAATCTAAAGCAACTTTTTCTTTTCCTGCTCGCTTATTTCCGGCGACCTTTACGCAGCTTTCTTTCATTAATTCCCGACATACTTTTCTTATAGCCTTATTTACTATTATCAGTACACTAAATCTTTCTTCGTCAAATTTAACTACAGCCGATAAGTATATACTTTTTTTCGCAATTTATGCTAAAGTTAACCTCGATTAATTACAGCTCGACATGAAAACCGGGATTTTTCAATCAATTGCTTTTATGAAGATTTCTTATTAAACTCGGATAGTGTGTATATATATAAGCTTCATTACCAAAAACAGTATAAGATTTCCAACTCGTTGCATCAAGAATATTTCCGTTTAAATATTTCAAAGTAAACACAGCGTTAATTAATAAAAGTTAATAGAAGAAGGAAAATTTCTTTTGGAAAAGAACGCTTATCGGCTCCCCCTTCTTCGTCAGAATCAAGTGTTGCGTGAGCTGGAATATAACTGACCGGAATGACGTCAGGTGCGCTCGCCTCTGGTTTGACCCACTGACCCGTGTATAAAAGTATAAAACTATAGCCGAGCAAGTTATGTTACTCCCGCGAGATTTCAGCTGGACGATACCGGCGATTAACTGCCCCTCGGACTTGCCGCATATTTCATTCGCTCAGTGTGTTTGCTATGTGTTATTGGGTTATTGTCGCCGGCCGTACGTCAGCCTTTTCTTCTGCCCGCGATAAGAAATTTCGTTAGAGCGCGTTCGCGCTTGCGCGCCCGCCCACCTTATTCTGCTTACTGTCGACATTATTCATAGGGTCATTAAACCGATGAGTTAAGCACTCATTTATATTCTTCGGGCTACTTAACTCTCTTTCAAGAATTCACTTTAGAAATCGATAGCGTTTACCATTTCTTATTTACGTTAGAGTAATTGCAGCTGTGGCAGTTATTTTTTAAAAAGGCCTTAATAAACTTTGGAGGCAATTGTTATTCGAGTTGGGAGTGAATGGCGATCGATAGGAGGACTCACCGGTGGCCCAGTGCAGCACGCTGTGGCCCTCCAGGTCCTTGGCGTTGACGTCGGCGCCGCTGGCCAGCAGGACCGCGACCAGCTGGGCGTCCCCGGCGATGACGGCCAGGTGGAGCGGCGTGTGGCCCTCGGCGTCCGGCGAGTCGACGAGCTCGGGCGCGGCCTGGGCGAGCGCGCCGCCCGTGCCCGCGTCCATGCAGTAGTGGAGGGCGCTGCGCAGCGCCCGGTCCCGGTAGCCGATCGTCTCCTCCTGCTCGCGCAGCAGTCGCAGCACCCGCGGCCTGTCCGCCTGCTGGCAGGCGTGCATCAGCGGCGTCGCCCCGATCCCCAGCACCCTGCAGCCGAATTAAATCGATAGCGCCGATAAAGTCACCCCCCTGCTCCGTTATACCTACTTGTAGGGCCGGCGGCGCCTCGAGGCCTGCTCTTGCTGTTTTTGCTGTTTTTGCTGTTTTTGTTGTTTTTGCTGCTTTTGCTGCTGCAGCGGGGGCAGCGTCACCTCCTCCGACTTGTGCGGCTGCGGACGATCCTGATGGGTGCAGGTTCTCGGGCCGATCGGCGGTGCCCTCGTCTCCATGCCCGGGCCACTACGCGGATTGCCTCATCGCCTCCGTGCGCGGGATTAGGAGCTGCCGCCTGCTCTCGTGCAGACCCGCCTCTGACCTGTTTCATTTTTCCCTCCGTCACTCTTTGCTTTCCTCTCTCGAGTCCGCTCGAGATGTAGGCCGCGATGATCGGACCAGGGGATAAGGGCTTATCTAAGGAGAACCTAATGTTCACGGACACGCAGTCCCATTTCACTCAGCTCCGTTATGATATATTCTCGCGAGCGCCGGCCGACCTTGAATTTTTCTTGGCTGCTGCAATCGATCATTTTGCGAATTTGGCAAATTAGAGCCCGGCCGCATGCAGATTCGATGCTTTGCAAGCGGAAAAGGCGGAAAATCTCCGGCACGTGCTCGGCGCGATTGACCAGGTCAGCCGGCGCCATGGCAACTCACTTGGCAAAACACGCAGAGCCTGCTGCCGCTGGCGACCGGGCCTACCGGTATGCAGATTCAGCGGCCAACGCCGTCGAGGCGCTCGACGAGGCAAGGTCGAGCCCGCCGCAGCTGCTCAGCTTTTCCAGAGAGAAAATTGGAGGAAACCGGGGCCACTTTCGAGCTTTTTTATGCTTGCATTTACACGCCTTGGAGACGAAGATCGATCATGAGCGAACAAGACAAAAGATAATTTAACGCCTCGTTTCGTTTCGGAGCGCCTGTCTGCTCTCTCCTACTGGTCTAGTTCCACATTGCCGATGCACGGATTTACGTGTGCATTAGAACGCTTCTTAAACAGCAGAGCACTGCTAGTGCTGTCCGTCAGCTGTCACGCTAACCCTCATCTCTTCGGTTGCCTCGCGATTATTAACGCGGCGAATCAAGCTTTAGTCTTATACTTAGTTGCATCTTCTAGCGCAAAGTTTACAATGTTAAATTCGATCGCGTATATACTTATCGTGACATTCAATTCAAAGTTCAAGAGAAAAACAACATTCTCGCTGCAATAATGACTTTATCAAGTTATACTTGGACTGCTTTAGTTTTTCCCGGATACTTGCTTGCAGCTATTAAGCAATTATTACCGAGCGAAAGCGATACGTTTTCAGTCAAGAGGAACAAGAATGTCGACGCTACAAGTTGAATGAAACGCGGGAAAGCCAATTGAGGAGCAATGCGAATAGGCGTATACGCACATATATGCACATGATTGAGGCAAACGAACCCAACGCTGCTTGCAGAGCGGTGTGTATGTTCACGTGTCACGGCTGATGACTGAAAATCGTTACTTTATCGATGCTTTTACTCTGCTGTAGCTCTAATGCTTTTGCCAAAGCACCAACTCTCTCGATCGTCAAGATCGGAAAGGTGGATCGCGCCGCGGGCCGCGGTCAAGATAAAACTTACGAATCACGATCCTGTCCTCTTCCTAATACAGAATACCAATCGTCGGAAAGTATACGTTGGCTAGTTTTTTAATCAATTTTTTAAAATTTTCAACTTCTCAAAAGAAATATCGTTTCCCCCATCAGAAAAAATTCATTGGCCCGATTCGCTAAAAAATGCCTGCCGCCTTTCAGTCGTTTAGCCTCCTCCTTTTTTTTATCGAGGCACTGGGTTAATCGAGCCGATAAGCTCGCCAGTTTCGATCCCACACGTATAAGGTATGCGCGGCGATGAATCGCGAAAGCGCGAAATAACGATGCCAGGCCGCCGTCCTTCGATTTTACGCTGGAGGCGCTCACGTCTAGGTGTGTATGAATGCGCGGTGACTTCGCGTGCGCTCGACTCCTTTGATTAGGAAAAGATGCTAACTTACGATGCCGACAATTCCCGCACAATTCCCAGGAGCGAGCGATACTTTTATATTCTTTTTCCTTCGCTTCCTTCCGCCGCCAGCGCCTTTTCACCATTTTTCTACAGCCCATCTTCTTCTCCTTATTAATCCCTCAATTATCAACTTTACAGCTTCGTTTTTTTCCTTTTCTACATATTCTGAATAATTTTAACGAACGTAAACGGCTGCTCAAAAAACAGGCCAACTCAAGCTCTAGATTTAAACGAAAGTGCCTTTAATAGCTTTAATAATTTATTTTTGCAAATATTAATTTAATTTTATAAAAAATTGCAACTAATTCTGTTTCAAGTCGAGGGGCTAAGAATAAAGAAATACTCACGCATGAATAGCGAGCAGAAGAGCAGGGGTCCTTTCTTTGAGCTTAAAATAAAGGCAGCAAAAGTGGCAGACTCGTGTCCTCGCTTGGACGGCATATCGCGGCGACTAGAGCGTGCACGCGGTCGACTGGCCGCAACTGACCCCCACCCCCCGACTCCCAAACGTACGCACCGCTGCCGCCTGCTGCTGCCGCTGTTGCTTAGGAACCCTGCCCCCGACCCGCCTCGGTCAGGGAGGGGGTTCCTGACAATGAGCGAGCGGCCAGTCGCGCCTTTAAATTCCAATCCCTGCAAGCATATTATCCTCATCTCGAGGCTATTATTATTATTCTTATTATTATTATTATCTTCACCAAATAGAAATTAATTAGCCTATATATATATATAATATATACATTTGTCAAAATCTTAAAAATTCATCAGGTTTCCAACGTTGACGGACCAAGTAATTTGTTTCCAATATACATATATATAAACTTTTTTAAATAATAATAAAGCAAGCCAGAAATATTTCACCAAATCGAGACATGAATTATTTTTAGCTAAAATAATTAAGCATTCAAAAAAGCAATTAAGGAAATTACAGGAATTATAGGATCTGAACCATATAATTGATATACTAATATAATAGACATCGTTGAATCCCGAGTAGTAACGGGTTGAAGGGGATGGTAATGGGAGTTAGCCAACAAGGGCCTCGTCAGATATATGTATTTTAAAACAAAAAT
Organism: Ormyrus pomaceus; assembly: GCA_900474385.1. NCBI lineage: Eukaryota > Metazoa > Arthropoda > Insecta > Hymenoptera > Ormyridae > Ormyrus > Ormyrus pomaceus. Next base: position 6,279 of record UCOM01002513.1, on the reverse strand, counting down.
AAACGATATAAATATTTTTTATAAATATTTGCTACTAAATAATTAAATTGAAATTTAATTATTTAAATACAAGGATTAATATTTTATTTTTTTAAGTAGTATTTTAAAAATTATCAGCTATCATATGTTTAAATCAAGTAAAGTAAAATCATACTGAAAAATTGCATGTATAACCGCAAAAAAGAAAATAGTACGCGCGAAGCGCGTTACATTATTTTATACTAGTTCATTATAATTTTGACTTAATGGAAACTGAACAAACCGAAAATGAGATCAAGGAGCGCGGTAGCTGCTCCGAAGGCAAGTATGGATCTTCCTTACGATCGCCAGCTTATGACAGCTGCCCTAATCAGAATCTTTGCAGGTAACCTTATAAGGGCCTTATTATCTGGCCAGGCTACCGGAAAAATTTTCTACTCGGGTATGCTGCGCGGGTCGGGATCGCTGGCGCCATTTTATCTCAAGTTGAGATACATCACTCCGAGCTTTGCGACCAATCTGGGGGTATAGCTCAGTGGTAGAGCATTCGACTGCAGATCGAGAGGTCCCCGGTTCAAACCCGGGTGCCCCCTTGTCTTTTTTTTCCTCCTTACAAAAATTTTGTTATATATATCCTAACGTACGTTCTCTACTTTCAACCTTACGATTTTTTAATAAGAATATTTTTCTAATTTATCACTTTTACTGACTGATTTAGTCAAGACGACATTAACAATAATACACTTGAAAGAAAAATCAGTAAAACAAAAAGAAATGAAAAGGAATGTATAAAAGTCGACATTCGCAAAAGAAAGAAAGAGAGAAAAAAGGAAAATTAGAAGAGTGAGGGAATTACGCGCGATTATGCTGTGGTCGTGCAGCAACAGCAGCAGAAAGCAAGCAGCACCGAACGAAGGTGACATGGCTACATTTACTTGTTCGATTTGTTATTTTTGATAAGAGTGCGACAAAACAAGGAGCTGGTTGCAAAGCACCAATGTTCCGTGCTCATCGAGAAAAAGGAAGCTGCGAATAAGCGAACGCATTGTACGAGACAATTGGACTCGCACAAATTATAACAGTGTGTAGAATAAGCAGCTAAAGTGCACACGCACGCACATAAAAAATGAACTACAGCCTTTCTGGAGCAAGGAGAGGTAAACTTTTCATTCTTCCGCTAGCATCATTCTTACTTTTTTTTATTATTAATTCATTGACTGCACCGCTATTCAAGTCTTTCCTTTGTTTATATTTTTTCGAACAACGTTAAACGGACACAAATGAGGTTAGGTTTGTCCTGTGAATAATATGGCACCATGAAACGTGAAGCAAAAAATTGGACTAGCTGACGTGGTTCTTTCAATCATCTTACTTTCAGATTTAATTATTTTTTAAATTACATTTTTAGGAAAATCAAAGAGGGTTCTAGACCCGTCTGCTGGTTTTTCCTCTCCTGCTTCTGGTTCTCCAATGGCATCAAATCCTTACATGTGTAACCAACAGGTATGTTCCTAATTGTATAGTTTTTCTTAAAAAATGACAACTCCAAACTGTTTCAGGTGCCTATGAACAATGGTTTACCTCCAGATTATGGTTTTAACGTGCCAGAACAACCTTCTGCTTCTCCTGTTCCAACGCAATTCAATTACATCCAACAATCTCCAATGCCGCCATCTTACACACAAACCAATGCTAGAAGCGATGGATACGGAGGTGGTCAATTTACCACGCAATTGTTGGCCGAGCCATTGGTGACGAATATGGCTATGCAGTATGGTAATGCTTTGGCCAGTTCCGGAAAACAACAATTGGAAAAATATGTACCCATAACTGCTCTTAGATATTATTTTGCCGTAGATACTGACTATGTTGTGATGAAACTTATTCTTCTATTTTTTCCATTTACCCACAAGGTACATTATTTTATTAAGAAACAAGTTTCCACAATATTTTATAATATAATTCATTTTTCTACTGTATCGGAGAAACCTAATAATAATGATGCTTTTATTTGTAGGATTGGTCGATTAAATATGAGCAAGATCATCCTTTGCAACCACGTTATGAAAAAAATGCACCAGACATGTACATTCCCACAATGGCTTTCCTTACTTATGTTGTCGTGGCAGGTCTTGCGTTAGGTACTCAAGAGAGATTCACCCCAGAACAGTTGGGTATAACTGCTAGCTCAGCTTTAGCCTGGGGAATAATTGAATTGCTTGTTCATATCATAACTCTTTATGTTATGAACCTTGAAACGAGCTTGAGGTACCTAGATCTCCTTGCTTACTGTAGTTACAAATATGTTGGAATAAATGCTGCGTTATTAACATCCATCGTATTCAAAAGGCTGGGTTTCTATACTATTCTCAGTTATTACAGTATATCCCTGGGATTTTTTCTAATAAGGTCACTGAAACTAAGAGTAATACCAGAAGGACATTCTTCTTACACTGCTACTGGAAACAAGAGAAGATTGTATTTTATTTTGTTTGTCGCTGGAATACAACCAATTCTTATGTGGTGGCTTTCTTATCATTTGATATAAAATGTCAAACATTTGTCTAGTGCTTTCAAATGGTCAGTGGAGGATGTGTTGAACCAAAAGTAAAAAAAGATTCAAAGTTAAAATTAATGTCTCTTGAGCATTTTATAATAAAAGCAGGAAAGCAGAAATTGGATTTCAAATCCATTAATGAATTTTCGACGAGAAAACTACAAACTTGCTCGTTAATTTCCACAATATAGTTTCAATTTCCAGTCCTAAAATTGTAAATTTTCTTCCTAATGAAATTGTAAACTTAAAAAACGTATGTTTTTTACTGAAAGAATCAATACTACTTGTTTATAAATAGATATTTATGTTCATTTTCTAAATTAAGAAAACATGTATTTTTTAAAATTATTTATTTGAAAATTACGAAATTAAAAAATACCTTGTTGATAGCTTTAGAATTTTTTATAAAACTTGTATTTGTAAATACTCCTAAAAAATAAAAGCAGCATTAATGGTAAAGATTCATGTAAGCATTATTACCGTTTGTAACAGTTGATTTAAGAGATTTTTCAATTGTCTGATTTAATGTGTTAAAAAAATCTAATAAAAATATTTAAGTAAAAAATGTGAAAAATAAATATATGTGGTATATATATATGCAATAAAATATATATTATCATGTCTTTATGCGTTGTTGGTAAGGCAGGTTCGAGGCAAGCCACTACCGCCAAAAGCGCGTCTCGCGGTGAGTCCCCAGAACAAGCAAGAGACTAAGCTAGCCTGCAGACAGGCCTGCAGAAGTCAGGCCAGTACAGCAGTCAGTAGCCGGTCCACTCCCTGGGCCGTTGGAGCTGGCGTCGCTCGCGCTCCGTGGCAGCAGCAGTGCAGTCAGTTGACCCGCTGCTTAGGCCTAAGCGGCGAGCGAGCACGTCGCGCAAGTTCCAGTTGTTCCGGGCTTCGCGGTCGATGAGAGGGCCGCAGCAGCGGCAGCAGTTCAGTTCGCAACTCTAGCCTAGACGGGGGGCGGAGGGCGACGCGCCACTGTTCGCTTTTGCTGCCCAAGGGGAAAAACATGGCGGAGCGCGGCAAGAGCTCCTCGGCTCCGACCAGCCGGCCCGTGCCCATGAAACTTTTTGCCACCTGGGAGGTCGACCGTACGCCCTCTAACTGTATTCCCAGGTAAGGTACTTGGGAGCTTGAGCTCTCGTCGTAACGAGGGCTATGGTTGCATATGTAGGCGACGCGCGCCGGCTCCTATCACCGCGAGAACGCAGTCGCTCGATCCGACATCCGAGACCTTCACCGCTCGCAGCAATGATCCATACTCTCCCGAAAGTGGACACCCATTCACTAGTTCTCTTTGTCTTCCGCTCCTTCTGCACTATATTCACTCGCTCCCATTCACATTAGCCCAACTTTACTGTTGCAGGCCTTTACAAAAAAGGGATGACTACCGCCTACCTATACAGTTGCTATTCGGGCGTGACGCTCTTTATACTCTTCGCGAAAAACCGACTCCCTGTCTCTTTCCTTCTCGTTTCCAATTCCTGGTGACTATAGCATCAGTCTTTTGTAGACATTGATCTGCTACTTAGTCGACAACGGCTCTTTAAAGATCAAGAGGCCATCAGCTGTCAAATTTCATAACACGGGCACTACCTATTCAGAAAATTTTTTCAAGTCGATGAATTGTCATACAACTTGGCATGCGGATACACTGCTTATCGAATTCAATCTTTTAATCAGTTTCAGTTGGTTCGTTCTTTCCTATTTGTGTGAAATACTTGTAGGCTTGAGCACAAATGTATCTTATAATTTTTTCAAGTTATTTGAAAAAATAATTGATGGATTTAAAGTGTCTTTCTCTCTAATTATGTTGACAGGCGTAATCAAAATGACTTTTTTTTCACGCTCAATTATTCAATATTAAATTTTGAAATTTATTTTAATCTTACTACAAGTGATTTTTTGCTCATCTTTTACTTCGATACCTAATTGTTCAATAACATTTACTGAAACTTCACCCCGTCACTCATACGCACTATCATATTCGTACCATTTCGCACTCTATTAACGATATGTTTGTAACGTGTATTCTATCGTCGTTAGCTTTGACTCGTGCGATAATGACTGTCAAACAAGTAGTATTAAGTACAAGTGATAACTAACGAAAATTTTCTTAACGTGCTTCAACCTTTTTTGAAAAACAAAGTTAAATCTGAACCAGACAAAATTTTAATGCACGAAATCTTTCTAAACACAGTAACTAATTTACTTGCCACGAATCAACAATCATCGCGTGCTGTATACTTCTACTCCAAATAAACTAATGAATCAGAAAAATATTCAAGTATTTTAATTTTAAATCAAGTTTAGTTTGATTAATTAACATAACCATTTTAATGGTTTCTAAGATAAATGTTGTAGTCGTATTTAATTTATTTTTAAATTTTTTACAATGTTTTTGAATATACCAAATATACCAAATTCAAAAAATAAAACTGCCGTTTCTTATTCTACAAACAGACGAATCAAAATGGATTATAATTTCTTTTGGCTTTCTGACGTAACGCAACATGCTTCTGCATTGCAGTCACAAAAGGTCCTGCGCGGAAAAACAAACCGCTTATAGGTACTACCTTACACGCTCTTCTTCAAATCTTCAAAAATATTTTTATACAAGCTTAACACTTAGATTTAATCTTGTTGTTCCCTCTCTAATTTTTTTATTTAATAAAAATAATTTAATTATTAAAAAATGATTTCAAAGAAAACTTTAAAATAAAAGAGCGCTTGAATAGTATGCCAATTTGCACATATACATTTGTTTTTTACATAATAATACAATAACAGTAAACTACCACTTTCAATACAAAATATAGTCTTTATTAGCCAATTTTTAAACTTTTATTAATTACTATTATACATATAAATAAAACAAAATCGCGCAATACATCATGTTTTTGTCATCTTTAACCTTACACATGCTTTCTTTTTCGCTAATTTTTGAATTTCGGGTTTTCAGTCTCAATTTTACGAGCGGTTCATTTTTTATTATAGCTTTTTCTATTTTTTTCATAACTTTGGGATTGGACTTTTTGGATGGTTACAAACTCAAAAATTTCTTTTAAATTGTCGGTAAAAATCAATGTTGTATTCTTAATTGTTTTTATGATAGTTTCATATCAATATATTTTTATCAAAGAGAGTACGTATACGTTTTTAAGAAAACTTGATGCCAGGATAATGAATTTTTAATAATATTTTGGCTTTATTGTAACCTAAAGCCTGCGCTAGTTGATGGATTTTCATTGTAGGAAGCTTAAAATTTTTGTATTTTATGTCATTTAGAATTGAAGCAACGCAATAGTACATTGTGCAACAAGGGGAGAAAATGAGCTATTTCTAGCGAGTGCTGAAAATACCTCACCCGAGTCTGAAATAGCTTTTCTCCCCGTGTTACAAACCGTGTTTTTGTCAACGAGGGTATGAAAAGTCCTCATTTGCTGTTAGAAAGTTGGATAGATGATCGTGCATTTCAAACCGTATACAGAAATCGACAAAATAGTTCAAAACATAGAAAAAAAATAAAAAAAAAAAATTTTTAAATTCAAAAAAAGTGATTTTCTTCGCCGGTAAACCCCTAAGGCTGGAATTTACAGTCGATTTCTCGTACTCAGTGCTCAGTACTTGGTGCTCAGTGCTTGGTGATCAGTTCTTGTTCCATTCGCCTTCTTCCGATATGAATATCTGCACCGACTACTTGTGGCGTATCTAGGTTCTGTTGTGATAAATGCATTTTA